>VZTT01039568.1:33998-66884 GCA_013400855.1 Buphagus erythrorhynchus | reverse complement strand
GAAGCCTTCCCACGGACAACTCCACACTGCTCATCAACCTTGCCAGGTTTACAATAATGTCAGTTATTACTTTCTGTCTCTCCTTGTGTGCTGCCAAGAAATCTGAAAATTCAACTACAAGAGTCTCCTCTCAAGGGGGGACTGTATCATCTGCCAGCACCTCTGTTTTGTTTTCCAGAGGGAGATTGCTTCTTTCTATGGAGCCAGGTAGCCAGCACTGAGCTGTGTCTGGGGGCAGCTGCTCACCCAGGATGCATTTGCTCTGGACCTTTGGCTGCAGCATGAAGGGTCCAGGCCACTGCAGTTAAGCTCACTTCAGCAGCCAAATCAGTTTTGTTCCTGTCTCTCACTTGGCTTGTACATTTGCTGAGAAAGGCCCTGCACAAAGGCAGGCCATTTCACTCACAGTTCTTAGCACTTCATTTTTGATACATAACAGTTTTACCTTGGTTAAGAACAACTTGCTCCCCTTCGCACGGATGTTGGCATGCTGCCAGGACAGGTACTCATCAACCCTAGCCCTTTTTTGCAGGTCAGATGGGTACCAGTGGTCAGGAGTCTTGAATTTCTGGACCAGGTACAGGAGGATTGCAATGCTGCCCAGAGAGCAAGATAGACAGATGAGCTGATCATCTGAGATTAAAGCACCTCATCCTTTCTTTTCCCCCCAAATTTTGCACTGCTAGACAAGCAGCCACACAAGTCAGGTAGAAGAGCGGCAGGGCACAGCACAGGAGAGAGTTGGTGCTGCTGCTTGTGGACTGCAATCTCTGATATGAGCCCAGCAAGACAGGTGTGGTCTGCTGGTATAGTTTTGAGCAAACAGAAGCTGCAGAATGAGTATATATCAAATCTGAGCTTCACATTGCCTGGCCATCCAGGTGCTTTATGTCAGATTTCCTGCACTGACCTACAGCCTCCAGCTGCAGGCAGAGAGCAGGACAGGTGGACATGTATTTAAGCTCAGAAACACTGCCTACAAAGTAGCAAAGTAGCTCCAAGCAGCAGCTTTTCCTACCATTAATGCTGTTCAAGTTGCTTACATGAGATAGCTTCTCTTGAAACACAGGTTTATGTACAAGTGGAACATAGGATAGGAAGGAGACAAAAACCTGCCTGGACTGGAGTCCCAGCAGTACACTGGCAGAATCCAAGTATTGGGATAAACAATACTGCAGTATGGCATTGAGCTTATCTGAGCCTCACCTCTCTGCTAAGGTGAAAGAACCATCCTTAAGGGCAGGCACCTTCATCAGCATGTTCACCTTCCGGAACTCCTCTGTCTTGTGCTGCCCTGAGGAGGGAAATTAGAAGTTTTACTTGGCAGGGATACTCAGGACCTGTTTGCAAACACCTGAGGAGTTTGTGGGGACCATCTGGCTTCAGTTCTTGTTTTTCATTGTACAAATCAAGTCTTGTATCAAGTTTATAACCAATGAATAAGTGCTGCAGGGTGAGTAGGGGGCTAGACCTGTGGTATCAGCTTACTTGTTTATTGCCTGCATACCAAACCCACCTCTTGACCAAGGGCAGGATGGTTAGGAGTCCTTTCATACCAACAGCCCTTGACAGCTTGGGGCTCCACCCACTCCAAGATTGTGCCTGAAGGTTCCTGTCCTGTACAAACCCAGAGGGAACACCAAGCACCTTGGAGGAAAGGGATCTCACTATGCCTTTCCTCCAAGGAAGGGAGGACTGTGAGAAAGCAGAGACCTTTTTCTGGAAGATAACGTGATTTATATTCAAGTACTCTTTCTAAAGTCCACAGATGAAAATAAATTCCTGTGATTCCATATAAAGCCATGGGTACTTCATTACAGATCTTTCAATTAGCTCCTGTGCATTTTGCATATCTTTTGTAAGAGCAAATATGGATTGGAGGTTGCTTTTAAGCTATCTTGTAGGTCCTCCCCAAAAGGTAGGCAGAGTGAACCTGACAGGAGAAGGTGCTTTGTTCATCTGAGGTCTCAGTGCACTCCACTCTGTCTGAAACCAGTCCCAGAAGCCTTGTTTTATGACTTGTTTGTGACAGCTTTTCCACCCACTCACTTCAGTCACATGTGGCTGCCTAGGTATTCAAGCCCCTCTAATGTGTAACTAACCTTATGCCATGTCCTGCTGTGTGAGCCATCTGAGAATCTGTGTGCCAGAGGAGATGCTCTGGAAGCAAATTTAGCTATTCTGATACTTGGCAAACCTGATTTGTGACTATTCCCCTGTCACTTGGCTCACAGACCATCTTCCTTACCCTTCTCAAAAAGATGAAGTGTGCAGATTCCAGGTCTTCAGGTGTCCTTTGAATGTCATGTGATTCCTATCCATTCTCAGTCTTTCTACCCCTTTGTTGACACCTGCCCTAGAGTGAGGGCAGAGAGCTTTTCTGGGACATCACATTTTACCCACCAGCTCAATTCTGAGTATCAGTTCCCTCACCTTGTCCTATAAACTGTGCAGTGACAGGTACCAGTGCAGTGAGGCCTCCCCCACTGTGGTACCCAGTGCAGGTACCTGGAGGGTTCCCCATGGCATGGGAAGTGCACGCTCTGCAGGACTGGGATGAGATGCACTCAAATCACCCATCTTAAATTCACAGGCCAAAAGCAGGCACTGTTGCCAAGGGGCACAGGGCATTGGGAATCTGTGTTTTAATTCCCTTTCCTTCCTCTCACTTCCTGTATCCTTGCATTTCAGTTGTTCCATTTTCTTTCATGCTCTCATTCCTTGCCTGCCAGTCTCCTCTCCTTTGCTCCAGTGTCTCACCACAACAGTTAATGTATTGGGAAAGAAGGGGAAGGACACAAGATGAGCCATCCCCCAGCTACAAACAATTGCAAAAATTTTTGCTATGAGACAAGTGGGAGGAAAGCCACAGTAAGGTACAACCAACACACAGATCAGGTGCAGTTTGGGTGTTTGGGGAAACACCCAAAGACTCAACTGCAACACATCTGAGGTTTGTCTCAAGTTGGAGCCTCTTTTGTTCCTTTATCAATTTCAGCTCCAGGAGCCTTCCCATCTTTCATTGGTTTAAAGCATTACTTACTGAGGCCTTTTTATGCCCAATGCATTACCTTAATTTCAAGTTCATCAGATATCTGGAAAGGTTGAAGGATAGATTTTACCAGCTTCAATTACAAAGAAAGAAGATACAGATCTTTGGGCCTCCTTTGGTGAAAACACACCTTTGGACAGGCTCCTAGCTGTTATCAGTTGGTTTTAACCCAACTAAACTACCTCCCTTCATTTCTCAGTGTTCAGATTATTGTTCATTTTTCAGTGTTCAGTGCAGGCAGCTGTACTGTCTCGCTCCACAGCCATCACAAGCTGCTCCTCAACCCTCTCAAAATAACCTGACCACAAACCACTTGGCCCAGTGGAACCCCCAGAGGGGCAGCCCTACCTACACATGGGGACAGCTCACCATACTGGTGCATGATGAGCCTCCCAAGGGGGTGTGAACCCCTGCCAGGAGGAGAAGGGCTGCTCTGCAGCAACTGCTGCTGCTTACCAGAGCACAAACTTTTTAAAGTTGAATTACTGAACAAGAACCACACACCTCGGCCGGGCCGTGCTTGCCCGTACACAAATGTCCCATGTCTGCAGCTTTTTGTTTCCCATCTCAATGGGGAACGCCTCAGACCTGGCACATCCTGAGCACTTCTCAGAAAAGCGTCTCTGTTTTTCAGAGACCTATTTTCTGCTGGGGTGGGGCCGATTTCAAAGATATCACATGCCTTGGCAGAGTCCTGTTTGCTGCAGAGGTGCACAGGCACTGAAATCAGTACTTAAAATCCAGGATTGCATTGGAGAATTAGGTATTGTTTTTGTGTAGGCACCAGGAACCCTCTGCAGCAGGAGGGCCACCCCACCCTCTCTCAGCATCTCGCACGGGTGAGGGTAACCCTGCTGCTTCCACCGCGGGCTGGACTCCAGCATCTCCCCCGGCAGTGCCGAAGGGACCCCGGGCGCCGGCGGGGGGAGCAGCGGCACACGCGCAAAGCCTGGGGCTGGGACCGCCCCCCGGGACACTGGGGTCCCCCCGGGACACTGGGGTCCCCTCGGGACATTGGGGTCCCCCCGCCGCCCCCCGGCCCCGCTCACCCTTAGACAGCTGCACCTTCTTGAACTCGAAGGGGATGTTGTTGCTCCGGGCGAAGATGTAGAGCGCCCGGCAGGGCTGCGAGAGCAGGTCCAGGTACAGCTCCAGCCCCATCCTGTCGCTGCTGCTGTGGCTGCCGCCTGTTCCTTTGCCTGTTTCTTTGCCTGTTCCTTTTCAACCCGACCCGCACGGCCTCGCCAACGCCGGTCCCGCCCCAGCCGGGGGCGCTCCCACCCAGGGGTGGTGCCTAATTCACCGGACAGGGCTGGGGGCACTTCCCGGGCAAAGTCTCGACTGGGCTCTGCCTTTACATGCGGTGCGTATTGGCTTGTCCCAAAACTGCCCTTAATGATAAAGAAACCATGGTTCGGCTGAGGGGACGTGAGAGGCAGAGCCTGGTTTTGACCGTGGGAGCTCACAGCTCTTGCACAAGAGCATTTTCCATTCCTGTGACTCCAGCACCAGCCCAGACACCCGTGCTATGGAAAAACATCCGGAGAGCAAGCAATCACAGTACGAGAACACACACTGCTCCTATCTTCACAAGATTCAACCACCATTCCCTCCTATCTTCACAAGATTCAACCACCATTCCCAAAACTCATTCCTTCAAGATGCCCAGCTTTCAACAATTTATTGCTAACATTTCAACATTTATTTTGCTTTGCAAAACAAAAGCCAGAGCTGGAACCATTCCTGCTGAAGGAAAAGCAACCCTTGGAGAGTAGTTGCAGTCCACAGCTACATGGCAGCTCTAAGCCTTCTGCCAGGGCAGCTAAAAATACCATGGCATGTGTCAAATACAGGCTTATGGCTTGCAGTGACATGAGCTTGCTCCAGGACATTCATATTAGACATCAGACATTTCAGTCTGCATTAACATCAATCTTATTAATACCTGCTATTACCTCTGGTACAGAACACTGGGGGGAAACAACACAGGCAAGAAGAGGACAAGACACAGGACTTGTGTCCTTTTAACAGTATCTCCATCCCAAATCACAAAATATCCTGAGTTGGAAGGAACCAAGGATCGTCAAGTCCCATTCCTGAGCCCAGGAATCTTTATTAGACACTGTTTTAAAAATATATACAATATTTATTTAATATTTTCTTAGAAGTTGGAGTCACTGCAGCCTAGAGCAGCTCTTCAAACACATTTCTGCTACAGGCACTGCACAGGTCTTTATGCATTTGCAGACAGACAGAACCATTGTCCCAGTGCAGAAGTGAGAGCCCAGCCCTCATCATTGGAGGGCAGCAGTTCCATCAGGCCATGCTCAAGAGCTGGTGGTAATTCTGCATAAGCCAGCAGGATACAATACAAAGTCCTCTTCAAGACAACCTCTATCTCAAAATTTATCTTTATTTTTTAATAAACCAGTAACTGAACTCTGTTCACAACGTCCTTAAAAGAGGAGTATGGCCTGTAACAGCTGACTTCATACTTGATAAGGTTGAGGAACTGACCATTGAGGGACCATGACTCAGTGCTGCTGTGCTGGGGAACAGTCCATGGCCTGTCCCACACAGCAGCTTCAGTGTCACATCAGCCATCTCAGCTTCCACTTGTTCAGGCTCGTTTCTGTGCTTGCTCATTCTGTTCAAAATTAAAGTTGAGAAGGTGACTGAAGATGCCCCTGTCTCAGAGTCATACAGAAGGAACTTCAGGGAGAAATATGACAATTTAATAATCCTTTCTGTCTCAGTTCTCAAACATTCCTAGTCTACAACTCAAAATCATCATTTTTCAGGGATAGGTATTTATGAGTTCTCAGATTAGAGAGCAGAACACTTGCCCAAATCATGCAGCACAAAGTCTATTAAGGAACCCTAGTCTACTTATGTGGCAAGGTAAATGCTACCCTGCTCTTCTCTCAAAGCTCTCAACTCCACACTACTGTATAAAAAAGGGCCTGCAGATTGCTGTACATTACAGTTTTAAACTCTGTAATGACAAAAGGTTTAGACTCTGCATTTTGCTGGCAGTCTTCTGGGTAGCTGTCAAAATCCCAGCTACAGAGGTAAAGAGAAGGGCAGAATAGAAAAACCCACCAAAATCAGAATTGTTTTGGTTGAAAAAGACCTTTAAGACCATCAAATCCAACCATTTACCAGGCACTGCCAAACCCTAAATCACGTCCCCAAGTGCCACATCTACATGTATTTTAAACCCCTCCAGGAATGCTGCCTAACTTTGACAGAAAACCTCTTTCTCCCCTCCCCACCCTTTCTGAGTATTCCATAATGATGCAACCACAAATGCTGCCTTCCCACTGAATTGGTACTGTCTCAGATAAAGGCAAGGATCCTGGACACTAATACTTGTGCTAAGCATGAACTGCAATAAAAAAATCAAACTGCAACTCACACAGTTTCTTTTCTTCCCCATTTCAATTACCTTGACTGTCTTCTCGAGCTTACACAGAGCTCCCTCATATTGCTGCACCAATGGCTTCAGTGAGTTGCCCTTCACTGGGTGTTTCTTGATATCTTGGATGCCAGCATCCCTCAGCATGCGCAGAAAGCGCCGCTCCTGCACAAAACAGACACTGGAGATGAGACACCCCATCCTATCAGCTACAAAACGAGCACATTTGGGAACATGCTGCTTAGTCAGGAAATAACTGAAGTTTCCAAGCACAAAGCTCAGCTGACTGGAAAAGGTGGGAAGCAGTATGAACTTTATTATCCTTATGCCCCTGTACGCATCCTTATCAAACGAATCTCACATCAAAGACATACCTGAATTCTAAGGACCAAGCTGAAAGCAACACCTGCTTCTCCTGCACGAGCTGTTCTTCCAACCCTGAAAACAGAAAAAGCAACTTCAAGTCAGTTTAGCCCCACAGTCTAAACCACAAGATTCTGATGCTGAAATTCTCCAGTTTTAAGAAAGTCTGATTCCAAGCAATGCTAGGCTTAATTTTTGCTAGAAAGCTATTTGCATACTAAAGTAAAAAGAAAAGCTAAAAGCCCTTTTAAGTGCATGTCACCTTTGCTGAATATCTCAAAGCAAACCAAGCTCAGGCGTCTTCCTTTTGTTCCTGTTGTCTTACCTGTGAATGTACGTCCTGATGAACTGTGGTGCATCATAGTTTATCACATAATTCACTCCTTTAACATCAATCCCTCGGGCTGTGGCATCTGTGCTGATTAACCTGTTTGTAAATGTATATATAGTCATTTTCAAGTAACATCTCAGGCACTACACACACAAATAAAACACAAGTGAACACAGCACAAGTCTTGCTAATCTCTGTTCAAACTGGACAGTCAGCCTCTGCCTCTAAGCCTGGCAGCACTGCAAGTTATTCCTTATTACCACTGGCCTTATTAGCTGCCCATAGACCTCCAAGTGTCACTACAGGCTTGTCACCATCTGCAGAGCATGAAAAGTTACTGAGTGTTCCCAGGTTCTCCAAGCATGCCAGACACCTCCCAGCTCACTGGAGCTTACAAATCTCTAAGGCATCTGAACATTCCATAGAAGCACAGAACACAAATAGTGAGGTGAGAAATCCCAGGAGTCGAGGAATTTATACACCAGGTTTGGATAAAAAGAACACACAGAAAATAAGTATTTATCTTTTCCTCAGAGACACTCCACAGATACAATCTCATACAGCTACCAAAACCACAATGCAAATCAAACACATGGACAGAAGTAGACCTGTATGCCAGTCTGAGCAGGGATTGCTTCAGTAGGAAGCTCTAGCACCAAATACAGTTTGAGCACCAACATCCATTTCTGCCCTACAAGTACCAGATGCCCAGCACAAACATTAAACTCCAGATTTGCAAATCTGTGTGTTTTGAGCAACTCTATGAACACTCATTTGTATTTATTGCTTGTTATAAAACAACACACAGAAATTCAGACTGCAGCTAGATTAGAACAGGCTGAGTTATATGAAGGATAAACAATTCAAAGTCACAAGTCCAAGTCTCACACCCATTCTGCAACGGACTCCTGCATGCTCTGTTTTAGAAGCCCCATGTCACTGTGCCCCTTGTTCTGTTCAGCTTTTTACACTGGAAACAGCCTGTGCTGGAAAACATACAGGAAGCTAGTTTAAGATGCTCACAGTTGTATTTTTCCTTGTTCAAACTCCTTCATGGTTCTCCTTCTCTCATTTGGAGGTAACCGAGAAGAAAACTCTGCCACTGTGATTCCACCAAAGGCTTGAACCAGCAGGAACAGCCTGCAGGTAAACAGGAGGGAAACTGTCACACCCTCACCTCTGCAAGATCCCTGGCAGATACCTGTGATAGTGATCTCCTTAATACTTACCTGTGAGAGGCTTCCCTGGAGTTGGTAAAGCACAACACACGGGTGAATTTCATTGTCAGCATGAAATACAAGAGGAGCAGAGGCTTGGAATTCAGGTCACAAGGCACATAACATTGCTGCAGTCAACAGGGAAGGAGTTCAGAGAGAATAATTACTTCTTGCAAGACTATCTTCCCTGAAACCCACTACCTGTCCATGACCTACACAAGCTTGCATGTTTCATAGCTAATAGCAGCAAAACCAGAGCCCATAATGCCACCTCTTTTGGAATAAACAGGCTGGCAGGATACAACACAAGTGGAGACAGGAGACCTGAGCTGTTCTAATGGTCTTACATCTCCATGGCAAGTAACAACATGCACTGCCCTCCTGCCTTATATTATATACCTGCCTTGAAATGAACGTTAGATGAATGGACAATTGATAGGTGCCATTACATTATTATGACTTCCTAGTTCCACTCCCCATTGCTGCTAAACTTAATGCCACATGAAGAGAGATTAATTAAAAAAAAAAATCAAGTCTTAACCAAATGAACACTAAGTAATAGGAAAACAAATGTACAGCTCTCTGGGTCATATATACTCCCAAAGCCACTTTTGCAAGAAAACACAGGGAAGATATTTTAGGGTAAAACCACAACTAGGTAGTCCAGAATTAAACAAATCTTCACGTATAACTTATTCAAAATAATTCCCATCCTACCGATAGCCCCTCAGGGAGTGTGTATTTATTATTAGTATCTTGTTCAGTTTCTGTTCCATCTCTATTTTTCTCAGAATACACAGATGTGAAGAGACGAGGCTGGAATAAATCCAGCTGCTGCAATTTCTCTGGGTCCTGGGTCAGTGTGGCTGAAAACAGCAGTTTCTGTAAGGGTATCTGAGGAGAGCAGGAACTGGAAGAAAAAATGCACAGAAACTGAGCTTTGAGGATGGGGCAAAGGAGTTTCATCCTAAGTGCCTTCACATGATATAAGGGAATCAATGAATGCTCTTTGATGCTCTTTTCCTGCCCTGGGCCTTTCCTGCAGGTTCTTTTCCACCCTTGTTTTATGGTGGAGTTCACAGACAGAACTGATGAGCATTCTCAAATACACAAGCCAAATCCCCTCCTGCACAAGTCCCTGCACCCTGGTTACCCACGTCCTCATTCTAGTCATGTCCTTTCTTGGCCATTTATCTCAGTTTCTGACACATCTCTGCCATTGGTGCACAAAACCAGCAGCTGCAGATAATTAATTGCAAGCATTTTCCTCCAAAACCATTACTCAGCTTTGCCAGAAAGCATTACTATAGTTACTGTGCAAATGGATCCCAGATTTGCAATATTTGTGCATTTTTTTGGTGCTCCTTTAGTCTAAATAAGGAAAGCCTGGAGAATACAATATTTAGTCTGAAGGACATCCTCTGGCATCAGCTGTTTGCTGCCTTATTTTGGTAGACATTTCTCAGAGGAATCAAGCTTTGACAGCAGTGTACAGTGAAGCAGGGCAGTGACACCCTGGTGCTGGTGTCCATACTATCAGTTCAAAGAAATGACTCTGCAACTTACCTGGCTGCTGTTACAGGCCCTGGTTTGGTTCTCTGAAAAAGCATGTTGGAGCCAGAGCCATTTTCCCCTTGGAATGCAGCTTTGACAATTTGGTTCAGACAGTTCTGGTGCATGTCATCAATCATACGGTCAGCTTCATCCACGATCTGAACCCACAAGGATGAAAACCACCACCTGTTAAATACTGGGAGCTTTTATTTTCCTTTGTATCTGTAACCAGTTAGCCAGAAGGTAAGATAATGGAAGCTTCTAGTCAACAGAATTGCTTTGCTTGCCCATCCTTACTCCAAGTTTGCAAGAGACTAAGAGGGAAGGGGAAGTGGGTGGATGCTTGGGTGTCACAACTTGGAATTAAACATCTCATCTTGTGACTGCTCCCTCCACAATCTGGAGTGCAGGCAGGCCCACACAACAGTTCCAACAGAGAGGCATTTATGCTCCACACAAGAAGCAAGCAGGAATTACTGCTGTAGCAGACACTGCACTCAGATGGGAAAGCTGTGGAGATGACTCACCAGGAAGCGAAGCTGTGTCAGGCTGAAGCCTGGGGTCTGGTTAATGTGATCTGTGAGCCTCCCTGGTGTGGCCACCACAATGTCAGCCAGGCTGCAGTAGCCTGTCACTCTGAAAGGACAAGCAGCCCATCAGTAATTCTCTCTCTTCACAACAAAGCCTGTAGCAGAGACCTTAAGAAGCAGACCGTAAGGTTTTCCTACCACTCAATTAACTGAGGAATAACAAAAATCACATATGCACTTGACACTGGAGAGCATGCAGGGGCAGTGGTGGACACCAAACACCTGTCTCCACTGTGCTGCCTTATTTTAAACAGAAAGTGTCATTCTTCATTGCTCTTCACGAAAGTTTAATTGCAGCAAAATTCCATAAAGTCATATGTACCCATAGGCACAAGGCAAGCATTTGCATTCTGAGCATTTGCTGGTGAAGATCCCCAAAAATCCAGTAGAACATTACAATCACAAAACAGGAGTAGTAACAAGTACTGTGACAAAGACAGAACCACCAGAGTCCAGCATATAAACACATTATCCAAATCATGACAGCATGATGCTGTGTTGCAATAGTCTGTATCTTGACCCCGCCTTAATGAGATTAATTAGCTTGCAATCTCTATAAACCTTGTCAAAAAACCTTTTAACCTACTTTTTCTGGACAAGCATCTCCTGCTCCTTAGCAAAAGATTTCTGGCCAGTAATCAAAGCGACCTTCAGACCTGTCCCATCAGTGTAAACGTTGAACACTTTACTCACCTGCAAAGAGATGGGCTTTGTCAGCTGCCACATATTCAGCTGCAGTAAATAGTTTTCATTATATGAACAGCATCAGACCCACTGGCAAGTCTTCAGCCTGCTCCACAGAACAGCCAAAGTACTGGCACCAGCCTCAGCCCAGCTCTGCTCAGAGATGGTGAGGAGCCACATACCTGTTGTGCCAGTTCTTTGGTGGGCAGAACAACCAGAGCTCGTACGTGGCAAACCACTCGATCTAACAGAACCTGCCAAAATAAAGGCCAAGTGAGTCCCTCAAAGAACAGGGGAGAACAGGGTTCTTGAGCCTAACCAGCGAGAGAAGATAGGCTTGACACATTCTCACAGTTTTATGTTTCCATTTTTCTCCCTCCACCCTCCCAACTCCTCATGCTGTGCCTGCTGTCTGAGAAAAGGAGTGGGATGCTGACAAGAAGCTCCCTCAGACAGCTCTGAGCTGAAAATCTGCTGCCTTATGTCCACAAACTCCTTGGCTTTTTGACCTACTTTTAAGTTCAGGTTTTGCTTGAACAAAAGCAATGCCAGCATTTCCCCTAGAGATACTTCCCTGAGGATAAACTCACCTGTACAATGGGTATGACAAAAGACAGGGTCTTCCCACTGCCTGTGGGTGCTGAGACACAGATGTCCTTGGGGCGGTATCCCCCCCGCCCCATCAGGTACCCATTGGCGGCACTCTGGAGAATGGCAGGAATCACCTCTGCCTGGACTGAGCAAAACCACAAATAAACACACACTATATGCTTAATGAACTCACCAATTACTGAAAATATTATATAAAAGCATTTATGAAATGAGAAAATGTGTGCTGGCTTCCCAACACAACCCTGAGAGGTCTCTGACACAGCCTAAGTCTCCAGGCTCAGCTGGACTGAGGGTCACCCTCTAACCTTGTCCTTGCATCCAGCTGTCCTTTCTTCTTACTTAAGAACTGGCATTTACTGTACTTGTTTGCAAAACTGGCAAAGTAACAGAAAACAAATAGATATCTTGTTTTTGTTTGGATGTTTTTGCTTTAATGAGCTGAGTGAGTTCCCAGAAAGCTCGGATCAGCAGCAGAGACGGTGGAAAGTAAGGAGCTAAAGCACCAGCTTGGCACAAGGAGGAAAACTGTGAGGACACAAGTAAGACTTCCCTCTTTGGGCAGCTCTGAGCCATTACTCTAAGCTGTATTTACGAGTAGGTAACAGACCTTTACTAAGCCTAGACAAAGCTTTGAGAAAGAAGGGTTAAATCTGCTGCAATCCCTTTCATGCATTACGATTTGTCCTGTATTTTACTTCGCTGCCTACATAAAATATACAGCACCAGACTGTAGGAACTCTTTAATCCCCTTTAGAAAGAAACAAAAGCACTATCAAGGCACCTGGAAAAAAGGACTCTATTCCATTCATTTGCAGCTTTTTCAGCAGCCGGGGATGGATTCCTGGGACGTCTCTGATTGGACACAGATTATCTCTGATGCGTTTCTGCACCCGTTTGGGTTCAGCAAGCCACTGTGGTAAGAAGGGCTGGACCTGAGGTGAGGGAAAGGAGAATATGGCAATACCATATGTAAAATAAACTTGTAAGAAGCATTCTTTTCCTAACCATCAGGCCAAAATTCAAACAAGCTGGTTACCTTCTGCACTGGCTTTGCATCATAGTCTCCGAGAATCATCATACTGGAGGGTGGACAATTTGCCTCTTCCCCTGAGGCTACTAAGGGCAGCTCCTCCTCTGCAGTTTGATTTCCTTCAGCTTTTTCACTGCTCTCTTTCTTCCCTGTTTCCTCTTCTTGTGTTTCCTCATCTGTCTTCCTCCTTTTATTAGACTTGTTTTTAAAGTTATTTCTGTTTTCCTGTTGTTTTGTGTCTTCTTCAGAATCTGGAATTTGGGTAACAGCAATACAAAGCTACAGGTCAGAGCATGCCACATAAAAGAGATCTGGCAATATTACAACACAGGACTAAAGCAACAAATCCTTGAAAGCTCTTTTTTCCTAAATCCTGGTGCAGAAGTCAAACATTTCTTTGTTGGTATAGATGCAAAAAGACTGAGGTGATGTGACATGCTTCCCTTCTCCCCTTACACTAAAGTGATCCTCAAAGTGTGGAGTGCGGGGCCTTCCCTCAAAAAAAAGAAATTGGGAACATATTAAGGAGATGAAAACAAAATCAGGTAAACTGGGCAAGGTACTCAAAGAGCAACTCGTGTTCACTTTTCTGTGGAAACTGTCAACCACAATGAACTGAAATCCTACAGCATCACTTTATTCTTACCTGCTTCAGTCCTCTCGCGCTGCACTTTCGATTTTCTTCTATTGGCTTTCTTCTTCTTTGTGGGGCTGCTGCCATCTGCTGCCTCCTCAGTACCAGCCCTTTCTTCTGAGGAGCTGCGGGGCTGTTGTTTTGTCTTTAGCTTCTTCTGTCCAAGCGCGCTGGGCTGCTCTTCACTCTCCCTCTCCCTCTTTCCCTTTCCTTCTCCGGGCTCCCTCCCGGGGCTCAGCCCCGCGCCCCCCGGGCCTTCCCTTCCCTGGGGCTGCGCCTCTCGCTGCTTCTTAAGCTGCCGAGCCCTCGCCTGCTGCTGCAGCCGCTCCAGCAGGAGCCGCGCCCGGTTCTCCGCCTCAACCTCCTCCTCCTGCTCGTCCTCCCCGCCGTACCTGGAACAGCCCACACAAACCTCCTCAGACACGAGCCGCCCGCCCGCACAGACCTCCGGGCAGACACCCCCGGCTCGAGCCCGGGGCTGAGGCAGCGCCCGGGACAGGGGCAGGGTGCGGGTGTAGGAGGAGAACGGGAGCGGGACAGGAGCAGGGAGCGGGAGCGGGGCCGTGCCCGCGGTACCTGCGGACGCAGAACAGCGCCATGGCCACGCCGCGCCGCGCGGGCGCACGGAGATGACGTCATCGCGCCCCGCGAGGCCGCGGACGAAGCCTCCAGAAGGCGCGGGGCGGGCGCGTGCCCCCTGCCGGCCGGGGGTGGAAGGGCGGGGACCGTGAGGGGAGGGACGGGAACCGCAGCCCGGGGAGCCTCAGGGCGGGACAGGGCACAGCATCAGTGTGGGACAGGGCGGGACAGGGCACAGCATCAGTGTGGGACAGGCTGGGAGAGAGCACAGCACCAGCGAGGGACAGGGCGGGAGAGAGAACAGCACCAGCGAGGGACAGGCCAGGAGAGGGCACAGCATCAGTGTGGGACAGGGCGGGAGAGAGAACAGCACCAGCGAGGGACAGGGCGGGAGAGAGCACAGCATCAGTGTGGGACAGGGCGGGAGAGAGAACAGCACCAGCGAGGGACAGGGCGGGAGAGGGCACAGCACCAGCGAGGGACAGGGCGGGACAGGGCACAGCACCAGCGAGGGACAGGCCGGGAGAAAGCACAGCACCAGCGAGACAGGCCGGGACAGGGCACAGCACCAGTGAGGGACAGACAGGCTGGCACAGCAGCAGTGAGGGACAGGCCGGGAGAGGGCACAGCACCAGCGAGGGACAGGGCGGGACAGGGCACAGCACCAGTGAGGGACAGGCCAGGAGAGAGCACAGCACCATCGAGGGACAGACAGGCTGGCACAGCAGCAGTGCAAGGACAAGCTGGCAGAGCACACTGAAGTGCTCCCCACAGTGCTGCAGGCCCCTGCAGAGCTTCCACTGCACTGAGCAGGCAGTGTAAGCAATGTGGGTAACAGCATTTCCTCTCAAAGAGCTAAAGCACTCTTTCCTTGCTCGTTTGGCCACACACAGATGGCACATCCTCAGAGGAAAGCTGTCCTGAAGCAGCAGGCACAGGGCTGGTCCAAGGACTGCAGCAATAGCAGACACAATCCAAAAACAAACCTCAGAGCAACAAGCAGCCCTGAACACACCCCCAGCCTTACCCACAGCAAGGTAAAAATCAGTGGAGTGCTGTCAGGAACCAGCCCCAGGCACCACCACCACAGTGTGAAATACTGTGCGTAAGAAACAGGGGCAAACCCAAAACATTCCTTTTGTTTGCTTTAGGATCAGAGTGAAACAGACATGCTAGCAATTGCCCAACTCCATCCCCAACCTGCCAAAGCCCACACCACACAGCTTAATTCTAAATCTTTATTTGTTTTCTACACAGAGAAAACAGAGGAATGTTGAAGCAGCAATATTTAAACACACTAGCAAGGAGCCATCAATCTGTGAGAGTGCACAAAGAGCAACACGGGGCCATTTGTGCTGTGGTCTCTGCTACAGGGCAGGGTGAAGGGAAGTCCAGGAACAGCCTCTTCAGACAGACAGGAGAGCTCTACGCAAAGGTGGAGCCATTCCAGCCCACGTTGGCAGCATTCATGTCGAAGTAGTTGATGTAGGTCCTGCAGAAGTGGTACAGGAAGAAATAACAATGACCTCATTAACTCACTTATTTAAGTCAGGACAACACAACATGGGACAGTGATTCCCATTCTTCTGCTTGAAAAAACATCAAGCTTCATCTTTGCCAAAAACCTGGTGGAGCCTCCAAGCAGTCAATATTTCTCAGTCCTCAAAATTGTACTTTTTCTCAAAATACAAATTCTTCTGCAGTCAGAGACTGCCCAGACACCAGATGGCTTTTGTTTATCAACCTGTCAAGAATTTCCAGAGATCAGCCCCTTTTGTTTCTGAGCACTGCAGTCCCTCACACGTGTCACACAGACTGACAGCCCTGGAGAGTTAAGCAGGCCCTCAGGCCTGGCTCTTCGTGTCTCCCTTCAACCCTCATGGCACCAGGTTCTTCCCATTCTTTACAGCTGCACACAGACACCCTCCCAAACTCTGCAGCCTGCAGGGGAGCTGCTTACAGCCTGCTGCCTTCTACTTTTGTCTCTCAGCTCCAGCCTGCTACTGCTCCTTGCTCATGCTTTCAGCCTTGCTTCCCCAGAGGACAAGACACCACACCGCAGAGGCAAAAGACACACTGGGGAACTTGTCAGTGCTCTGGTGTTTTTCCCTACTCTCAGAGCAGAAAGCCATTGAACAGAGGACTCTCCAGGGAAAGAGGCAGGCATGGAATTCTTACGTGGACATGAAAGTGCTGCAAGCAATCACTTGGTATTTTCCAAAACACATGGACTTATTCCTGGCTTTTAAAATTTTAAAATGCACTTTTCAAAGCAGTTTAAGAAAGCCAGATAAATATGGTTAAACTGTGTCCCAGCCTTACCTGTCTGCAGATACATGCAAGTGCTTCGAGATCAGATCACACAGCATCTTGGTATAAGTCTTGTTCTGCTGCCCTCCTATTTTGCCGATGCTGTAGAGGCTGCAGAGCGCGCAGGGATCAGTGGAGCCCCCAAAGGACATCATCTGGTCAGGTATGATGTGCACAGCTATGTACTGTGGGAGGGAAACACTATGTTACAGGCTGTCTGAACTGCCCTCTCCTGAGGAAAATCTGCTTTCGGTACCAACTCTAAGCAGGGCAGTTGTATTGCGGTCAGGCAGCTCTTCAGTGCTGGCCTTTGCGCATTTCCCAGGCCCAGCGAGGCTCAGTCCCCGCAGCCCCCATGGGGGGCACGGCCCTGGGGGCTGCGGGGAGCCTCGGCCCGGCTCTCAGCTTTAGGAACGCGGTTATGTGTGCAGAAAGCCGTCGGCGAGGCGGGCACTCCTGCCCGCCACAGCCTCGCCACCGCGCGGGGCGGAGCGAGATAAAGGCCCCAGAACTCTGCCTGCGTGCCGGAGCTCACATCCCCAAATCACGGACCGAGACGCCGGGCCAGCCGGAGAGCCGGGCAGCGATTCGGCCTTATCGGGCTGCGGCTGCTGGGGCTGCTGCGGTCTGGCCCGAGCGGGGCCGTGTCGGATGGCTGAACCGCCGGGAGCTGCCCGGTCTATCCGAGCAGTGCCCGGTCGGGTCCGTGCCACTGCGCAGCTCCGCCGCTCCAACTCCCAGCACAGGCGCAGCACATCCCCGGCTACGTGAGCGCCGCGCTCCTGCAGGCCCGGCTGCTGCTCCAGGCAGGGGCCGGCCATGGCGAGACTCGGCGCCGCGGCGTGGGACGAGCACAGGCTCCTTCCTCCGGAGCAGCGGGGTCGCCGTGCTGGGCCACAGCCGCTCCCTCGGTGGCCGCGGCCCGCCCGCCCAGGGGGCGAGGGAGTGGCGGTGCCCCAGGGCCGCTCCGCCGCCGCCCCTCCCGCCGAGCCCCCGCCGCGCACGTGCTCGCCCCGCTCCCGCCCTCACCTGCGCGGGCTTGCCAGTGGCCTTGGCCAGCTGCTGGGTGAGGTCGCCCAACAGGCTGTCGGGCACGGCGTCCTTGCAGACATTGGTGTAGATGGTGAACATGGGCATGGTGGCGGCGGTGGGGGTGGCGGGGCCGGCGATGCAAGCGTAACCGAGCGGCGGGACCAGCACAGTAGAGCGGGGAGGCGTCAGCGGCGCTTTTAGTGCGCGGGGCCGGCCCGGATGTGAAGCGGCCCCGCCCGGCAGGGAGGGCAGGGAGCGGGGCGGGGACACAGCGCACACACACAGACCGGCTCCGCGCTCTGCAGCCGTCGCTGCGCCGTGCGGACCCTCCCACGGCCGGCTCTCGGCCTCAGGTCTCCTCTGCTCCGCCCTTGTTCCTTGGCTTTGCTGCTGCCAGTGAACATTTTTTGAGGGTTTGTTGCTGGCTTCTTCCTGGAACGGAGTCCGGGCGCGCTGGGCAGCTCATACATAACCCGGTATCAAGCGCATGTGGTGCTCCCGTTGTAGCACTCTCACTGGTTTCTGCGGGATCAGGGACAGAGAGGGATATAGGCCTGTGCCTCGCCGTTGCAGAAAGGAATACTTGCCCTGCCTCTGAGATTTTTTTCTTTTGTAAAATAAAGTAACATTTGTAGCGGTTTTGTTTCAGCTGTGTGTACAGCTTTAGCTCCGTGTAAGCAGAAACGCCTGCCTTGCTGCTATATTGCTTATTCTGTAATGTAGTTCAGTCAAATTAAAAATTACCCTCCCCATTTTCACATCATATTTTTCTACTAGAAAAAGGCAGAAGTGAATTTTGTTTTGCTTATGAAAGAAGTGCTGCATGCCTATTGGGAGGTGAGAGCAGCGGAGCCGAGCCGAATGCTGGGCTGTGTGATGTGATGCACGTAGGCTGCCAGGGCTCAGCTCCCCAGCCTGCCTCTTGCCTGCCCCGACGGCGGCAGCGCTGCTCTGCTGCACGAAATGACTCCCAGGAAGGCTAAAGAGGATCAGGCCCGACGCCCTCTCCACGCAGGTATTGCACTCACAGCAGTCATGCACTGCTGCTGCTGGAAAGCTTGCCCGTATGGACATGTTACATATGTGAACATTCATAGCCCTGAATGAGGAGTAAGGGATGGTGTCGCACAGGAGTGCATGGGAGTGACACAGGTTATAATGCTGAGACCTGGAGCACTTCCTTTGCTAGTGATTAACAGTGCTTAAGGACAGCCACTAGATACTGATTAAGTTTCCTCCCTTTGATATCCTCAGCTCCCTGCCATTGCGTAGTCCCTCTTATACCTCTCACTTTCCTGCCTCCCTGACTTGTTGCATGGAGGTGGGGTGGGAATTCTACCTGTGTAGGCAGAAAAGCTTGGGAGTAACATCCCCACTGGTGTGCTTGCCCCGAGGCCTGCCAGGCTCAGAGTGGCAGCCCCTGGCTCTGCTGCCACACAATGGAGAGACATCCAATTTCATTCTCCTTTGCCTCCCTGACTAAGAGAAGTTTTTGCCAAAGCAGCTTCCATTTGTTACCCCAACAAAGCATTTTTGTTATCTGAGGTGCAGGTCTATATTTAAAGTCTGTGGCTGCAAAGCAAAGCTGTGGTAGGGAGACAATGGGATGTTACTAGAGTTCAGAACAGGGGTGTGATAAGGTTTGCTTTTCCAGAAAAAACTCACAATACACTTAACTATAGAATTTCAGGAAACATCTCTACTCAATCTTTTATTTTACTTTGGAAGCAAATGATCTTATCTGACCAAGGGCTTCAATAATAAATATTTGTATGCAAATCCTCCTTTCATAATTAATTCACCACTTCAGTCCCTAGGAATGGCTTACTGTGGCTTGCTGTGCCTCTGCCTCATTCTGAGCTGTGCTCTAATCTTCACTGTCACTACAAATTGCTCAATGGATGAAAAGGGGAGGGCACAGCAGTGAACAGTGGTTTTTTCCACTCACTCCCTCTGCCTACGCTGAGCCCTGGGAGACTCACAGCAGGAGTATTTCTGCTACTCAGCTGGATATCCCTGTAGTGTTAGGCCTAAGAGGACCTGGACTGCAATCCCTTTTAAATAAGAGGTAATCATATCTTTGCTCCTTTTGAAGGGAGGTCTATGTGCAACATTTGTAGCCACATCGTTGAAATTAAATGTATGTTGAAACCAGGCCAAAATATATTTATCTCTTCTTGAAATTCGGCTCTTGAGCATGGACAGGGCAAAGGCAAAAGGAATGTTCGTCTTCACATATGACTAAACTTTTTTTGAAAGAAAAGTTTCTGTTAATAGTATTTTGAAAAGGCATCCCCCATCTCAACTACAGGTCTTCCCAGAGTAACAAGAAGGTCTCAGCTATAAGGCTTCTGCTGCATTTTTATTTAAGCAGCAAGCAAGATGTTAAACAGCAGTGGGTAGCAGCAGCTAAGATAAATGCCTTTTGCATTTGGCAGATGCCAGAAGGTGACTAGAGCTGCAGTTCTCAAAGCACAGTGAGCGTTCAGGAATGAGCTGTGACCCCCCCAGGGCACCTCAAGGGAAGGTGGTGTTACTCCAGCCTACATTGCCAGGGCTGATGTCAAAGAAGCTGACGCAGATTCTGGAAAGGAAGCCAGGCACCGTTGCAGCTGAGAGCAGAGTGCTGCAGGCTGCTCAGGGTGCTGCTGCACCAGGACACACAGCCACGCTGCAGACTCTCCCCTAGGGCTTTAACCTTCTCAGGCCTGGCACTCCCTTCCTCCTGCCCCTTTCAATGCCTCATCTACTTGCATTCTGGAGTTCCTAGTGATCAAGTTATTGTGTCTGTACCTGGTCTTTTGCACATGATATCTGTGGGTACTATACAGTGCCTGAACCTACATCATTTTAACTAAGGAATTCTGCAGATTCTAGACATCAGCATTGCAGCTCATGCAATGGCTCCTTTTTACTTTTTAGCTGGGGAGTTGCTCAGTTGACTTGGCATTTTACCTCATCAATCAGCACATTAATAGAGAACACCAAAGGACCAGCCTGGGATTAATAGTTTTAGCCATCTGTGGAAAGTCATGTCAGACGAGTTGCCATATGAGCTCACCTGTCAGATGGTATTTTCAGCTGTTTGTTTAGCAGGTCACAAAGCAATTTGGAGTAGACCTTGTTCTCCTGCTCCCCTATCTTTCCAATGCTGTAGAGAAAGCACACAGCACAGGGGTCTGTGGAGCCACCAAAGGACATCACCTGATCCGGAGAGATCTGTATTGCTAGACGCTGTTGGAAGAAGAAAATAAATGTTATTTTCTTTGCGTATTAGGAAAAATTTTGAAAATCCAGGAAGGCATTTATGTACCTAAACTGCAGTGAAAATAAGTGCATGTTTTCATATGCCAGTCTTTCATTTGTTGACATCTTACTGTCTAGATTTGCATTCACGGCTGTATCCAAGGCCAGTACAAAGACTCCATAGTTTTTAGGCTTCCTAGTTCAGGTGCTCCAGGAGCTCAGTGACCTGTAATATCTCCAGCACCTCCTCTGAGCCACCAGGCTCTCCCTGCCTGTGTGGGAAGCTCAGGGGCAGGGAGGTGTGCAATGGCACTGCTGCTGCATTGCGTTCCAGAGAGATTTTGCACCTCACTGGCTCCTGCTGCAGTCTTCCCTGCTGAGGTAAATGTGAACTGACACAGCAGAGGCCTAAACCAACATCCCCCTCATTAAACAAAATACAGCCTAATCCTGCTTTTGTTCTTGATATCAGGAAAAACAGAAGAAAGTATCTATGTTAATATTAATGACCAGCCCGCGATTTTCCCTGCTGCTAATACACAGTGTCAGATCCACACACTGGGGAATCTGGGGATCAGTTCCTCTGGCATTCATCTGGCTTCTGTGCTGTTCTTACCCACGTTTATTAGCAGTGCATCGTTGGAACTCAGCAGCAATTAACCCTCTTGGTAAAACAAGCTAGCCTGAGTACCAGGAGTTGTCTGGGTAATTAGTCTTGGCCATCATTTACAGTTTGTTTGGGTGTAAGGTGCATCAGACCACAGCAGTACAGCATAAGCCAAGGAGATCCTGCTGAGGTACCACTTGCTTGGCCCTGTTCTCCCCTGTCTGGACACCATGTGCTCTTGACTTTATGCCAAATGTAGGTACATCCATAACTTTAACATCTACCCAGGAAGCAGGTTATCACTATTAAGAGAAAAATCAAGTTGAGGTGTTAATCACCATTATTTTCTTCTTAGAGCAGTTTGAAAATATTTGGAACAGTTCTTCCAGTAGGATGAAACCCTATTTTATTAAAAATCTGTATTTTTCCCAAATGGTACAGTTTCCTGTGAGAGGAAAGCTCTGCATTCCAGCCTGCCCTAATCCTTTCCTTCTTTCTCTGTCATAACTAAGAGATTCTCCCTTTCCTATTGCCTCCTTTGCACGAAGAGCTTGTATGTCCTCTTCAGAAAAATCTCTTTGTTGTTCCCTGTATATTTCTAAGTCTCATTACATATCCCTTCCACACAGCTGCACAAACCTGTTCCAGCTGCATCCCAGCCCTGGCCTCTAGCTTTATATTCAGAAGCCGTTATGCAAGACACACCCCTTGCCCCCCCAACAGCAAGGACTTGTTTGCTAGACTGATAAAAATTGGCTTTTCAAAAAGTGGGATAGAACACATCAGTTTTACATAAGAATTTAATGTGTTCAGGTGTCCCAGTGCATAGAGAAAGGTTTGCTGGGGAGCCCTCAGAGCCCTTTCTGTAGGCACCAAAACTTCATTCTTTCTACAGCTTCAAAGCATCACTCCCAAAGCAAAATAAACATTTTCTGAATATGGGCTCCTCAATATTCAGAAAGGGTGCTTAAACAAGCAGCTACAAATCCATAGCCAAGTCACTGAAGTTACTGCTGCTACAGCAACTGAACTATAGCTCCTGTTACGAAGTTTACAGCTCTGAAGAGAAGTTTTCTTTTGGTTTTTCATATTCAACAATCTTCAGTAAGCAACTGATAAAGTGACTAGTGACCAGTCAGAATTAAGAAAATAATAGCCTTATAAATCCTTGTAAGACCCTCAATACCACTATTTCAGGACTTCACCTCAGTAGCATACTGCCATATGTTTTGGCAGGTAAACCCCCTCCAGTCTGGTAGTGAAACCAGCAGACAGCTTTTACTCCGGTATTTTGACTACAAATAGCAGGATGCCACACAGATATTTTTGCCAGATGTCCAAGCAAGCTGAATAGATAGTTTTTTACTTCAACTGTAAGCACTAGGCTACAGGCAATTTGGTGGCAAATAACAGGCACTTTTTCAACAGGATTCAGCAAGGAAGTGGAGGGTGAGGTTTGCTTTTCAATCAGACAGGTTCTTGAGAGGTATTCACAGGTACCTATGGACACATACCCACATATACCCAGTGTTTTCACATACACTGATAACTATATGCAATATCATCCTACTACTCCAGGGTTTTGGGATCTCAATAAAACTAAGTTACAGTGAACAAGTATTTGATATTCTCCCAGAGAGAAGACTGCAAATACTGGTGAGTTATTAGCTATAGGAGTTTATCAAGGCTATCACTCAGAAACAGCTCATTGCATAGGCACAGCTGACTAAAGAAGGAAAACATTTAAGCAAATGGACTTACCTGTGCTGGTTTGCCCAATGCTTTTGATAATTGTTGGGTAAGCTCCCCTGAAAAAGATTCTAGAACTTTATCCTTGCTTAAATTTGTGTTAACAATGAATTTAGGCATCTTTGGATCACAAGCAGGTCTTTTTTCAGCTCACCTTGTTCTCAGCTTTATTTCTAACTCACCCACAAGCTGGCTCAGCCCACTGTTCTAGTAAGCACATCAGGAGTCTCTAAATAGTGATACCTTGAGCAGGTGCATTGAGAGGGGTGGGAGTGTCTCAGGAGAGGTGAGGCTGAATGTGCCACCTGCAGCTGCTAACACAGACAGCCAATGCACTGGCCTGGGAGGGAACCCAGCTTTTGCACTCTGGAAACCAAAGCATCCAAAATGACACCTCGTATTTGGATACAGCCCAATCATGAAACCAGAGAAAATGCAAGTGTTTCAGAGACTGACTGTAGGTTGTAATGAACCTCTTTATGCAAGTCTAGTAATTATTTTTTAAAATTGGATGAATGATTCAACTGTGAGGTCTGAAACTCTCTCTCTGTGGAATAGAGCATAACAAAAAACCCCCAGTGACACATGTTGTGCAGACCTTTCCTGAACCATGACTAAGTCATGACAAAGATGCCTTAAAATCAGGGTCTTGATTTTCCTCTGTGGTGAGCACTGGATTCTACAGGCTCACAGAAGGCTTGTTTTCAACTTTCTCCTTTGTTGTGCAAATAGTTCCATAACAGTCATAACTTCTGAGAGATAGGAAATCCACAGACTTTCTGGCATGGGCCAGTTTTTACCCAGAGTGGAGGGAGTGTATGGCAAGGCTGGGATCAGTTCTCACCACTGCCTAGAGGAGCCTTAGATGAGAGAAGTGATTTAGAGGGATCATATGGCATTTGGTAGGGGCTGTTCACAATCAGATGTGTGGGGAAAGCAGGTTGAAAATGCTGATGGGGATAAAATAAATGGTTTGATGAGCTCTCCATGTTAAAAGTGTCTTTATGCCCCGTAGTTTCTGAGTTAAGAGCTTTTTTACTCACTCCATTTTCTCCTGGCAGCAGAAAAGAGGGAGAGCTTTCTCTAGCTTGCACTAAACACATGTATTGAATGGTGTAATTGAAGCAATTAATGGTGAAAACTTCTGTATGAACTACTGAAGCTGATTGTGTTCAAGGTCAGGTTGACTGGGCCCTGAGCAACCTGACCTAAATGGTGGCACCCCTGCCCATGGCAGGGGGGTGGAACTGGATGATCTTTAGGGCCCCTTCCAACCCAACCCATTCTATGATTGTGTGGGGTATGTTGATTTTGAGTTAGTTCCTTTACTGTAGCACTCTGTAGCACTCTTGCTGTAAAAAGTCAGCAAATAAAAAGTCAGGAGATGAAATTACTGTGTCAGTGTTCATTTGCAGCCCACGTTTGTGGATTGTGTTTCCTGTATGCATTCTGAAAATAATGAAAGCCCTAAAAAAACCCAGAAATAAAATCTAGTTTACAAAAAGCCTTTTCAGGGTATGTTTCCTAAGCCAAAGTGTTAAAAACAAACCCAAGTGACACCTCCATCTGTAAGGAGAGGAGCTGTAGTTTGTGATATTGATTCATTTTTTCTTCAGTGGTTATAGAAAAGCAGGTGGCATGATCCAAAGTGTTTAGTTACAAGTCATCCTATACTTGTTATTGGTCACTTGGAAAAACTTAGACTATTTCCAATGTACTCCACAACCTATTTTTACTGCTGGGTACAATAATCAGTCGTTATTCGCAGCTTGCTTACATAACAAGAAAAACATTTCCAAAACAAACTCTTTCTTCTGTGAAAACATCTGATGTAATTCCCAGAAGCTGATGCACCAGGTTGAAAATCAGTTCCTTAGACACCAGAGATGCTCTCCAGACTCTGCTTTATTTTATAGCAGCCACTTTACTTCTTTTGCATGCAAGAACACTCAGTTTAGCAGTCCTTCTCCCTGCCTAGAGTTACTAGGATGTTTTCCACTGAAACTTCCATTACATCTCCAGGACTGTTGTGCAGCAAATTTCACTTTCAATACTTTTTTCTGTTGTCATGCTGGAAACGGTTTTCTGAATTTGAGGTGTTAAGTTTTTAGTCTGTATCTGCTTGGATACAGACTAAACCATGTATTTAGCTTTTCCTCTGCATGCCTGTCAGCCAAATACTTTAGACTTCTGTGCTTCCCCAGCCTCATGACTCTTGGTCATTGAGCCTTCTTAACAATTCTTTACCTTCGTTCATCTTCTTAAAATATTTCAGTTGTTCTTTTGTATTTCTGATACTCTTCTCTGAGCTATTTGCCACTTTATGAGGTACTTAGTGTTATTCTAGAATAGTGAGTTTCGCATCTATCTTAAAAAAGAAAAATAAGTGAGACAGAAGAGCTTGCAGTCTGTTTTTAATGTTTCCTTTTCAGTTCTATTGCAACATTATTTCCTGTCTTTTCCAAGAGATGCAAATTTCTTCTCTGAACATTCAGAGCTTGGTGCAAGACAACTGTTCCTTAGGAAAGTTATTTTCAGTGACAGAGGTTTCTTTTTTCCCAAAGTTCAGCTTGTTGAATTCTGCTTTTATTTCCATGATTGACTTTCCCTTGGTCTCAGGAAGATACAGGTAGATGAAAATTGCTGATAAGGCAAGGATTCCCAAAAAGATAAGGAAGCAGAAAGGTCCAAGGTTATCCTGCAAGCAGAAATGCAAGACAATGTAAGGAAAATAAGAAACTAATTTCTATTTCCCTGCCCTTTAGTGCAAGCCTATGTCTTAGAAGCTCAAATTCAAAGGTGTGATCAATACACAACCCAGGACAGGTATCAAACCAGGAGTTCCCCCTGGCCACGTTTGACCTGAGTCCTATTGCTGCTCCTTGGCAACCCTGGGGAATTTCTGAGCAGGTTTGGTGTTTGGACAGAGTACTAAGCTTTGCATGTCATTGCAATTAATTGCTATTATTTTGCCCCTTGCCAGCATTCAGAAATAGATTAGCCCGGAAAGAGGGATCATGTGAGAGTCACTTACAACAATTACTGGAAAAATCATCCCAAGTACAAACAGTCCCATCCAGTTGATGCAGCCAACAATCAGAAAGGCTGATGGTCTGTATGACTGGCTGAAGATCTCAACCATCACAGATATGGTGGCCCCAGCTGGAAAAGCAAAGCCAAATACACAGCAGGTTTATTTGTTTCCTTGCTTCTGCTGAAGCTCCTCGCAAAAGCAGTGGCAGAGATGACAGACAGGCAGGGTAGGTGACCTGTGGATAGGGGGCTTCTGCTGTGAGGGTGAAAGACTTTGATTCCAGAAATGGAATCCAGCACTTAATTTAGGTTCCTCTTGTATGTACTGGAATCCTTTTTCTGGTATCAGTGAATCTGTGCAGTTTCATATTGCACTGGTAGTTGTTACTGGTGCAGTGGTTTATAAAGCCAGTCTCCCTTTTGGCACCTGGAGGATGTTGGTAGGCATAAGCTTAACTTGTTAAGTTACTGAAGATGATTACTATAACAAACCTGGCAATACCTAGAATCCTGTGTTTAGCTGATTAATTTAGAAATCGCTTTGAAATTTCTATCTCACATCCTCTGGAGAAAATGATACTGTTTTACATTATTTAGATCATGTGATCAGCAATAAAATTTGAGGTGTCTGTATCCTTCTCCTGTCTCCCACTTACATGTGTCTGCCCTTCCCTCCTTAATTTCCAGAACTTTTTAGCAAGGCACTAGCCTGTCCTTCCTCTGTCAGTTGTGTTGCCAACCAATAACAATACCAAATTTCCTCCCAGCATAACCACTGATGTACTCACATGGTCCAATTCCATAGAAGACAACGAACAGAAAGATCAAGATAACACTGAAGTAATGCATCCAGAAAAACCGATGCTAAAAGAGAGAAACCAGTGATTATCACACCATTAGACACACAACAGAGTAGCAGAGCTCTGTATTTCCTGCCACTGGCTGAAGTTTTTATACATCTCCTGAGAGTTAGGAGCAGAAAGGTGGGCTGGGGCTGGGGAAGTGGCCCGAAGGCTGCTGCCTCTTTACCTGCAGTGACAGGGTCATGGTGAGCAGTGCCAGCACAGAACACATCAGCGAGTATCCACCCCAGAGCAGCACCTTCCGCCCAAAGCGGTCTATGAGGGTGCTCTGGAAAGCAGAAAACATGGATCACAAACCCCAGTTCTCAAAGGAAATTATTCCTCCTCTCTCCATGTGTTCTGTGCAGAAGACTTGTCTAAGTAATAGCCATAAATCTGTGTCTTCTAAACAGATTTGACAGTGTCTTAGTTCCTAATTAATTTGATTATTTTTTCAAAACTAATTAATTATTAATTAAACTGTGTTTGTTAGACAATCCTAAGATGTTGACAGTCTCTTAGTTCCTAATTAATTTGATTATTTTCTTCAAAACTAATTAGTTATTAATTAAGCTGTGTTTGTTAGTCAATCCTGAACTGTTATTAGACAGTTGCCTCTCTTGCATGCTGGCATATATCGAATTGTCCACACATATGTACACACATCCAATCCAGAACATCAGAAAATTATTATTTTGCAGAAAAAATGTGAGTCTAAAGACACATACTCATTCAAATAATTTGGGAAAAAAACTTCTTTGCCTGTGGTTTTGCAAAGCAGGAAGATGAGGCTTAGGTTATGCAAAATTTCCCTGCATCCAGTTATAAGAAAGGAAATGCACAGTTGTTGACCACATTAAATTTTTCCTTCAAACTCAAATCTGAAAAGACTTACACATAGTATAGAGGATAAGCACTCACACAGCCCAACTCCCAGGGACACGTATGGGATAAGGTATTCTTCAAATTTGGCTGTGTGGAATACTTCAAAAGAATAGAAGTATATCTGAAAAATGCAAAGAGGAAATTAACCTGTGAAAAAAAAGCGTTGCATTTGAGATACAATTCTAAGCTGGTTTAATAACATTGACTTTAGAGGTTTGTAATGCTGCCTGCTCTTGTTCTGGGGATAAAGAGAGCACTCAACTGCATTGATTCCACAGAGCTGCAGCGTGGTCATGACAGTCATCAAAATGTAAAGCTGCCAGCGCAAAGATCGCTCTTTTATTACTTCAAGGACACGCAAGGTTTTCGTGCTCGCCATTGCACCCTTCTCCTTCATAATGTCATCAATTTCTGCCTGGTGGTCTCCTTCCCCCCAGAGCTTCCTGATGGCTGTAGGGGAGAAAGAGGGAAGTGAATTATCCTACCAGGATAGCTCCATCAGTAGTGGTTGCATTAAACTCTTTAGGCTGCCTGTCCACTGGAGTAGGTGGTGGTGCTGGTGCTGCTTCTGCCATCTGGTTGCTGCAGGAGCAGTGAGCAATTTGAGGGATTTTGTCTGTCTGGTTGTCAGTATAGCACAGCCTTCTAATGTGGAGTTTACTTAACTGTAAACAAAGTAAACATTTGAGTACTTTTTATTTAATAATACAAGAAAGGACAGCTGCTTGAACCATTTCCTTTAAAGAAATAAAGCAGTGCCCACCAAGGTGGGAAATGTTAGACATGCTGATATTCATCTGTGTTTCTTGTCTTCACGGACTGAAGGAGGCTGAGTGAGGCCCAGGTTAACACAGACATTGCCATGGGTGCCTCAGCTGCTGTGTGTGAAAGTGCCTGTGCTCCATGGCACTGCACTGAGCAGCACAGCTCTGCCCTGCCTCATCTTCTGCAGAGGCTCTCACTGTGACACAGCAGGTGAAGGGAAGTAAGTGAGGAAAGCAGACACTCTACCTTTCCTGCAGGCTTCCTCATTACCCTTCTGTATCAGGAGGTAGGATGGTGTATCAGGGAAAAATGGGAGGGTAACCAGTTGAACCAATGCTGAAAGTCCACTAGATGCTAACAACCATGGCCACAAAGCTTCGCTTCCTAAAATCTCCCTGGAAAGTGTATGTGAAACAAAATTATGCTGAAATAATGGAATGAATGTTCAGGAAATTTTTCTGAGTGATAAAGATTGCTCAGATTCCATTCAAGGGTTCACTGGAGTTAACCCCTGAATTTTAATTTGGCAAATTTCACAAATTTGGCTATTTTTATTTCTGACAATTTATTTTAAAGGAATTATCAGATATTTTGAAAATCTTTCTGCATACCATTGGAATACAGTATAATATCTAGAGAGCTGATGAGACTCATTTGACCACTGCTTGGCCACAAGAGCAAAACATCTCGCTAAGACTTTTCATGTAAGTACATTCAATTTTGAAGGGGAAGTCTCCTAGTAGAAAGAGTGTGGAAATAAGAAGAAATCAGATTATGAGTAAATTATTTTCTGCCTTCTATATTTGATACTGTATTTCCCTCAAATATGATCAATATTTTTCTTCTGGCATAAGCTAAGGCATGTTTTGGGGAGGAGGAGAGCGTTTCTCAGTCACTGACTAGGTGAGAGGGTAAAGTTATAGAAACATTTCTACTTTTAGTGTAGCCTGATAGAAAAATTGGAGAATTTACCGTAGTCCAACCACTTGTCCTGTGAGTTTTCCCAGGGTCAGAAAAACAGCAACAGTGGAGTTGGTAAACCCACGCAACTTCTTGGGTGAAATCTCTCCTACATACTGAGGATGTATATTGAGAGAAAAACCTTGAACATACAAGAGGATAAATAACAGTTAAAACATTTCAAAAAGCTTAGCTCTTTGACCATCCTTTCTTATATTGTTTCCATTCACTCTGGTATTTAGATTACAATTTCTTGCAAAAGAGATTATATCTTTCACTTTTATGGAGTGCCTGGTGTATTTGCTTTAAAAACCATTATTCAAGTCTGGATGTAGAGACACCCCCAGGACAGCAAGCCAGGGGCCTGCAGTCTTTGCAGGCCATGGTGACATACCTGAACCAATGCCATAGAGAAAGCGCCCAACCAGAATCATCTCGAAGGATTTGGCTGTTTTGCTGAGGGCCATGAAAAGTGCAGCTACCAACATGATCAGGTTGGTGAACATTTGGCACTTTTTCCTGGGGAAAAAAAAAAAAGACCTTGAGAATTTAGTGTGAAATGAGAACCTCTTCTATTCTTTCGACTACTCCTGGTGTGACAGGAAGCATGGTACAGCCATTCCTACTGTATTGAGGAATGGCTGAAATAATTTTGACTCAGGATAGTCAAAATGGTTATTTAAAATTTTAAGATCTTTTAGATTTGGATTAATAAATTCTTAGGTTAGAATTTAAACAGTCGGAACCCTTTGTTAGCATTTCCACAGTACAAGTAGGGAAAAAGATTGAAGGACTGGCTCAGTTTGTCACCTAGATTTTTTGACTGGCTGTAAGTCTTCATGAAATGTCAGGTTGCTCCCCAGAAATAGTCTGAGTCCACAGGTCCCATCCTAGAATGGCTCATACTAAAGACACTCTTGGCTAAATGGGTGCTCTGGGATGGCAGACAGAGTTTTTTAGAGGCATATTTCATTTCAAAAGTCACTCTGTGAGAATCCAGGCTGGTGTGTTCCCACCCTGCTGTCTCAGGCTCAAAGTCTTTTGCACTCAGATGCTGTGACACTTGTTAGACAAGAGCCCCCTTGCCTACATTAAGGATCACAGAGACTCTGTGTTTAGGCTGTGATTCAGCAATTAGTCCACCACGTGTTAAATAACCCATGGGAGAGGTGCATGATCTTGTTTCCAGTCTTGGGAGACTCTCAGTGTGTGGGATGAGGCAGTGTCCCACAAGAAATTTCTTGGGGGCACTTACCTGTTAGGAAAGAACACAATTGCAGGCAGGCTAAGATGGTTTGTTGAGACCCAAATGAGGGGCCCCTGGGTCAGTGTGTTGTGGAGCAGATCTTTAAGTGGGTCACACCAAGAAGATCTGTTTGCCAATTTCTCTGCAAATGAAATTAGTGGTGTTACACACAAGGCACCGAGAACAGACCTGACTGGTGAGGGATCCTTCCTTCGTCCAGTGGCAAAGGTAGTTTGGAACTGACTTTCAGTAAAATGGATTGCCAAGAACAGATATGTCTCTTGGATATTTGTTTTGGTGCTGATTATATCTTTACAGTGAAATTACAAGCAATTTTTTTTCTCCTCTCTCCATATTTTCACTAGAGTAGATCTGAATATTTAGTGTAGTGTCACCACCCTAAAATGAGTGTATTTAAATGGAAATCTGACTCTTCTTTTTCACATAAGGATATTTTCCAGGTGTTTGAGTAACTGCATATAATGTGTTACAACACAAGACACAAAGCTCCTTTATTGGAGTCTGTAAAGCTTGGGAGATCTTCTGAGAGTGATCAGGGACCCTGAAGAGAATGTGATCCTATGCCACTACTCCCAGAGGCACTGATCTGCTGATGTGATGATGACTGCAGCCCTTAGAGAACACAGCTCCCTGGGGAGGGCAGATGAATAAGACAGAAGGCTACTTGGAAACAGAGGATGTGCCAGGAAACCAAATCAATTCTCTTCAACAGGGCTACTTCAACTAAAAAGAAGAGACTTATTTGTCCACCTTGGTATTTCCCTGTACTTTCTGACTGCTGAGCTGTTACAAGAAGCACTTACTTCCTGTATTTTGTAGTCAGGTAGCCACAGCAGAGGCTTCCCAGGAATCCTCCTATCCCATAAACAGACACAGTGAAGGACCAGAGCAGCATGATTGTGTCAGGATGGAGGGGAGAGCCATGTCGATCTATCCAGGTTTCATTAATAAACTTCCTGATGTGCTGAAAAATAAAACAAGATTTGCCTGGATAATGGGTATAAGATCCCTTCACATTTGACTGTTGTACTTCAGATCAAGCCTGTGGTTCTAATATGAGACTTACTTCGAGACTTTTTTAGTAAAACAAGTTCATTGAGATCATACTGCAAATTCTTCAAGTCTGTATCAATCAGGAAGCCTCCTGGCAAGCATGCTGACTTATTTTGTGCCCTCCTTTGGAGGCTTGTACACTACATGGCAAGAGCTTATTTAAAACAGAAAATGCTATCCAGTTCTTTAAAGGAGGAAAAGTTCTCTACTCATGTGATGTTACTGTTAGCCAAAGAAAAAGCCTAGACATATCAGCTGAATGCTCAGTAAATTTGGGTTTATGGGAGAACAGAGGGCTCAGACTCTCACCTTTGTGTTTTCAGCCTCAGAGAGATGGCTACTTACCACAGAAGGATAGTTGATGACAGAAATATGGAATCCATATGGGAAACTGCCACCAATTCCCAGCACTAAGATCATTTGAATTAGTCCCCGGAACTGAACCTGCAATACAAAAATAAAATGCTCCATCAGCTTCTCACTACTCTAGTTTGTTGCAAGGCCAGAGACTTTATAGCCACACTGGTCCTTCCTCTTTGTCTGCTTCAGACCCTTTTGAATTTAAATATTTTTCAAAATCCCTCTAATCTGCTGCCAGAGCATGACCATCAGCCACAGCAGCAGAGCAAACAGCATGGGTGTAAGGGTGAGAATCCATCACTCTAATTGCAAGAAAGAAAAGGAGTTTGAAAAGGTGTTCCTGACAGCACAACTCCCACTGTGTGCCTGCAACATCCGACAGCTTGGCTGGATAAAGGTGCCAGTCCTGGGCTGGGGGAAGAGGGAATCATTTTCCCTGTCTGCAATCAACAGCAACCAATGTACACCAAACCATAATGTATGATGATACATATCACTTCTTCCCTTTTTAAGATTATGGAAACTCTTGATGGATTATATTAATTATTGTTGGATCTCATGAATCTGGAGTTTTTGAGCTTTCTGTGCTTCCAGGCACAGGCCCCCTGGAAAACACTGCTCTGGACCTGAAACCTTAGAGAAGGCTTGTAAATATGAATAGTGAGTTAGAAGTCACAAATGTGTAGTGGGTTAGATGTGTGTATTTTCACTGG
>VZTT01039568.1:15694-33864 GCA_013400855.1 Buphagus erythrorhynchus | reverse complement strand
ATCTCAATTGCCTTTCTAATAATCCTGGCTCTGAGGGAAAACAGATGAGACTGATGACAAACCTCTAATAAGTGGTGCAAAGCCCAGCATACACCCCCACAAATTATCTTTTGATGAAGTGAAGAAAGTAATTGATTTAAAAGTTTATGTCATGATTTCTTAGCGTATTGCTGTACCATTACTATATTCATTATTTAGGATGTAATCACAGTGCTTCATATTTAGTATTGTTATCAGTAATTTAGAAGACAAAGTAAAGTATCATAGTTAGTGGTGGAAGAGCCAAAGCTGTTGCTGGATTTTCATTTCATTTCATTTCATTTCATTTCATTTCATTTCATTTCATTTCATTTCATCTTGTTGCATAGAAAAGACAATGCAGCAGGACCTTCATCACCCCAAGCCCCCTTGCTTTTTGTGATGTTTAAACACAGAAAGGAAGGATGCTCTCTGTAACAAAGGAATTTAAAATCTTTAAAGAAGCCAAATCTCTAGTACTATGTTATCCTTGTCATTTGTAAGGCAGAGGCCTGAGGAGATGTGGGCAGGTACTCACCAGGTTGGAGAAGAAGGCAGCCATCTCCTGTGAACGAGCTGCTGCCTGCTGCTCACTGCTGGGACCTGCCAAAGGAACCAAATGCTCACACTGTACAGCAGCAGCCTCAGTGAACCAGTCCCATGTTACTCAGGTTAAAATTTACTTCAGGGGTTTTTGAGATAATTACACGTATTCCAGCTGTGGTACAAAGTTTAGGATTGCTGGATTAAATATTTCAACCAACAGTTATGTCCAGCTCGAGTAAACAGGATGGTGTCTGTTGCAGAACCTGTGTGTTTCATGAACTCTGTCTGCTGCTCGGGGGACAGGGGAGCGAGAAAACAATTTTGAACAGGATTCTCATCATCATAACCTGCTCAGTTTTCAGTATAAGTGAGAAACTTAGAGACAGGGTTCTCTGTTAGGAATCCTAGATGGGGCTTGGACAGTGAACTCCAGGACTTTGACATGAAACAGGAAGGAGCTGTCCTCTCTCCAGGTGATGGCAACTGCAGCACATGGTAACTTAATCATTACTGGGAGGAACTCAGCTATTCCATGATTTGGAAATGAGGTGCAAACTTAACAATTCTGCAGTGGCACAGCAGGCTTGACCAGCCAAGTATTTAGTAGATGATTTTTCTTTGCTAGTAGAGAGAAAGCTTCATCATGCACAGTTTTGTCTGGCATTTCCAGACAAAATGTCAGTGTACTTATTTCTGGGTCTGCAATGAAAATAAGGTTGTTTTGAAGCTGGTTTGTAACCTCCACAGCTGGATTGATGTCTGTTTCTTCTGCGAGAAAATTCTCAGGCTTTAACTTCAGTTATTTTACAATTAAGAGAATATTAAATGTATTCAGTTGGTAAATGGCTTGGTTATCACTTGGCATTTACACTTCAGTTGAAGGAGAGGATGAAGAAATCATAAAGGGCTTGGTTGATGCAAGCAGTCATATTTACTAGAAAATATTTCACATGCAAAGCATATTCCTGGATTCTCTAGCTAATGTTTGAAATGTAGTCTATGGCACCACCCCATTTCTCCTGGCACTCTCAGGTCTCATCATGACCTTGCCTGTGCTGTTGGTTTGTGCTGAGAGTTCATGGAGGGATTTGTTCTTCAGTTGAGGTTCTCCAGCAGATAAACTGTTGCTAGACCACAAATAGGACTGTCCCTTTGATGCTAAGAATTGATTTCCTTTTTCTGTTAAGTTATACAAAGTTGAAACAACGTGATGTGCATCTGACAAAGAGACAAAATTCCATGTTAGCTGCTGGCATGTGCCTTACTCAGATGATATTGGGGGGACACACAAACAGGCAATAACACATACATTTCAGCATGGGGCACTCCTCAAATGCAGCCTGTTGCACATATTTTCTAATGTTTTACTTTATCCACTTCTACTTAGTGCATTTATACATATTGGAACTTCTACTTTTTGCTCTCAGATTTTAATTTAAGATTCCAACTTTGGGTAGGTTGAATCTTCCTCTCATGACTCCTTCCTGTGTAATGTCTTTTGCATTTATGGTGATTAGTGACTGTACTGCTTGTGTGCTGTTACTGCTTGGGCTGTAAGACTGTCCCCTTTATCAGATGTGCAGTTTCATAATAAGTAGTTGGCAGAAATCTTACAAATATCCTTTAGTCAGATTTGTGCTCAGGGCAGTAAATCTCATAGCATCATTAGTTATCTATCTTTCAGTTTTACAGTCATGTGTGACACACATATCCAAAGCTGTGCTAAGCCTTCCTTAATACAGATCCATATTTTTGTGTCTAGCTGACAGAAGTTCACAGATACATTTTTAGAGTTTTTATATCTGCCTCAATTAGTATTTGAGTCATATCTTACCTATCAGCTGATGTCTTTGGAAGATAATGTGTGTATAGGGTTCCTGAATCACTGTCCCCTTTGTCCCTGTGCCCTGCCATGTACACTTGAACCATCCCTTTTACTGTTTCATCCTTGGCCACACTGTCCCCACGACACAGCTCTTGCTCCACTGAGCACAGGCCAAGATTGACCTGTGCTCCACATGGCTGTTCTGCTTCTTTGCCACAGCAATGTTCCACAGGGCATCTCTGGCTTCCTGGAGAGGGTCCTATGGGGAAAGCTTTCCTAAATGGCACCTAATGAATAACTGAGACCAGAGAAGTGACGCACTGGAGAGTCTGTCAGCAGTGCTACACAGTGCCACTCTGCTCTTGTTTCCAAAGATTTCAGGGATTGCTGTAATGGAATGGTGTTTCCAGTATGACTGGTAGAGAAGAGAGAATTCTGTTTTGTGAAAAAGTTGGTATTTCTTATCTATATTGGTAGCTGTCTCCAGATGACTGGTAGTTTTTAATCAGATTACATGTATATGGAACACTACAAAATTATTGAGTTTTCTGACTTTAGGACACTTCATGTTTCATAGATTTTCATATTTTTTCATATTAATTTTTTCATATTTATATCTAATGAGTTATAGTTCTAATTTCTATCTGTTTATATTTAATGAGATGTCTGAAGTGTCACTCAGTACTAAAGACAGGAATAATGAAAAACTCCAATCATGGAAGGTTATGCACACCAATAACTTTTTCTAATCAACTCCCCCTGAGGAGATCATGATGTGGGGAAATAAATGTTTGTGGAGGCCAGAAGTTTTATTACAAGGCAATCTGCCATTTTTATTATGGTTACCATTTGCAGTTAAAAATAAGCAGCAGTTAAGATGATCAATTGAATTCTTATTTTGAATAACCTTGTTTGAGTTGAAGTAAATATGCCAGTCAAAGAAACAACAGAGGTAAAAGCACTTGTTTTACTGTGCAAGTCTAGAGTTTGGGCTTTATATTGTATAGTGAGCTTCACAGTAAGCCTTAGCTTTGGTCATGTTCTTTCTCATAGTATTGCTTTCCTTCTACAACCATGTGAGCCTCTCATTAATAGAGGGAAACATGCAGAATATTAGACACCTTCTAAAGAAAAAAAAAGCCCCATGGGCCTCTATATTTCAAAATAACTTTCTGATTAAATCAGTTCCAGTCTGAGGCGGCTCTTCTGGGGTAAACAGGTTCCAGGTAGCCAAAAGTCACATGAGGAAAGTAACAGTTCAGTTGCCGTGGGATTCACAGCCCTTGAGATATCTGTGGGAATTCTGCTCCTGAGGGAGGAGCTGCAGGCTTGAGATGACAGCAGTGATGGGCAGGATAGCACAGAGTGTCTAAAATGACTGTGGATGCCTGGGGTTTATGGTGCCTGGATTCTGTCCCTTTGTCCTTTTAGCTCCATTGCTGCTGAAAGGCAATCTGAAATGGTTGAAGTCTGTCAAACTAGACACTACACAAGGACAACATGGCACTGTGCATGGGAACCTGGCAAGGTTTGGTTTTTCAGTTGAATCTAGAGAAACAAAGAATTTATCTCCTATTCCACTAAATTTTTTCTTTAATCTGTTATGGATTGAACACTAGCCAGAGATAGCAAGCCAAGAACTTCACTGTTCCAATTTCAGCACTGTAAAAACATACTCAGAAATCATAGAGAGAGAGGATCACAGGTCTTTCCTTTTTCTGTGGTCAGCAGAGTGTTTATAAATTCTACATGTGTAGTTTCAGTGTGTATTAGTTGCTCTGTCAAGAAGAGATTTACACATCAGCACATTAAGCTAAAATGCTCATGAGTCACACAAGTCTATCCTGTTAATATCAACCCTTATCCCTTTTCAGAGCTGCCCAGAGTGGAGTGCTTGAGAAGGAAGCTGGTTTAGCAAAATGGGAACCTTGTAAGTGACAGATAGAAAAGCTGACAGTCCATTTGGAGCAACTTTTTGGACAGAAAATGGCAAATGTCTTTTTTTCCCTACTTTTTTACAAAAACCTAATTCCCCTTACAGCCAGTCAAAGCCTGGTGCAGAAGGTATAATCCTCTATGACGTGATTTGGAGTTGCTGGAATATGCTTGTTTTTAAAGTTTAGCTTATTGAATTCTTCTGTGATTTCCATGATTGATTTCCCTTTTGTTTCTGGAAGGAAGAGGTGGACAATTGTCCCTGAAGTGAAAAGTACCACCATAAAGATGAGGAAGCAGAAGTGCTTGAGTCTTTCCTGCAGGAAAGAACAATGTGAGAAAGAGAGCAAGATGAGCATATCTTTGCTTTAGTCACTTTCTTGGCACATTTTTTGTTTTTGGGTCCCATGATGCCTTAAGTTTTAGCTTTTATATTTTTCAGATTCTGCCCTGTGTTAGTGTATAATTCTGAACTCTATGCAGAGTGTTACTAAGCTCTCTTCACACTTTGGTCAGACTAAGCAATCCTTCCAGGCCTGAGAACCAAGGCCACCATCTGCCTCAGGCCCAAAAAGTACAAACAGAAGTGAATCAGTGGTGGGGGAAGCAAACCAGGGGAATATTACCTATTATCTGAAGCTATAATTGGACAATTAATCTCTGATATGCAGATAGACCAAAGTGATATCCATCTGAGAAACTCGTGACCATCATCCACCTTGGCTGGAGCCTCTTCCAGGCTTTGCACTTTGCACTGCCCAAGGTGTATCCTTGAAGGCCTTTAATAAATACCTACTTTATTTTAATTCTGTCTGGCCACTGTTCTAGGTAGCCACACTAAGGCATCACCCAAAGTATTTTTTCTGTCTGGCCACTGTTCTAGGTAGCCACACTAAGGCATCACCCAAAGTATTTTGAATTTGATAAGGAATTTTTTCAATTTTCCCTTTTCTTTTCCAGTTTTGACCTTTGACAAATATTTCAGTCTGAATGAGTATCTTGGGCAAATCAGGGCCCTTTGTTTGCAAGGGTGGGCATGGGAGAGCAGGTGCCAGGAGCTCTCCAGGCTGCCACAGCAGTGTCACCCGTGTCACCCCCCAGTGCTGGAGCCGAGCACTCACCACGATGAAGGGGAAGGTGGTGCCGATCACAAACACTCCCAGCCAGTTCAGAACTGCACTGATCACAAAGGCAGGGGGTCTGCAGGACAGCTTGAAAATTTCAACCCTGGTGGAAACCGTGGCACCACCTGAAAGGACAAGAATTGGTTTTTGTTTGATGTCTTTGGCTTCAACATTTGGATTGGGTGGTACTGTTACACAGTCAGCTGATAGATGCTACTACAGTGGACTGGCATGAGTACCAGAATTGTGCAGTGGCATTGAGTATGTTGCTCTTTTTTATGAAAGAAAACGTTTGTGGCATCTAATAAACTGCTAAACGTAATTTTATTAAAATGGTAAAATACTCAAATTTTTGGGGACATCCAAGAATTAAGTAGTTGACACTTGAGAAAGCTAACATCCTGTCATGAAAGAAGATGTCTCAGGGTGGAATGACAATTATTATTGCTAAAATGAATTTCCAGTGTGATTCTGCTAGATTACCAATGAGTGATCTTCCCAGATTTACTTCCTGGGCATTTCAGTTATGTTTTGAAGTCACAGGATTTCAACTGTTTTGAGTTAGGAAAATAATTCAACCCTGCCATATGAGAAGGCAAATATTTAAAAAATTATTAGCCTTTATAAAACAAAGCCTTTTATAAAATAGATTTTATAAAATAAAATTTAATGAGTAGCAGGCAATGAATGCTAGGAAAAAAATTACTTCAAAGTAGGTCTTCTGCGCTGCTGTCTGTGTGGGATAAGATGTAACATTATACAACACTGAATTTAAAAGAATTCTTGCTTTTCTTTTTCTCTATTTTTTCCCTAATGTTTTTTAAAAAATCTTTTATCCATCTGCTTTTGCTCTATTTTTGCTGTATTTTTCCAGTGTGCTCCTTTCTTCTTGTTAGCAAAACTCAAACCTGATGGTATTGAATTTTATATCCAATGAATAATTGGACCCACAGTGTTTAAATGAGTTCAAGATTATGTTAAATGAATTTATGCTGAATATTATGCAATATAAGGCAATATTTTCCTAACCCTATTAATAAGCTCACCTGACTCAATTCCTTTATTTCCTTTGATTGAGAACTTACCTGGGCCAACAGCAAAGACAATTGAAAACAGGACAATGAGAGCAAGGCTGCAGTATGGCATCCAGAAGTACCAGTCCTGGGGAAAAAGAGCCCATAACAAACTTCTGGTTGAAAACTGCTCACAGCCCTAGGTGAGGAATGCTCCTGCTTTTCCAACACTGTCACCTCAAGAAAGAATTATTGAGAGTGTGGGACTGAGAGCTATGAGTGCTTTGCTCTGTGCATGGAGCAGCTGAGGTCTGTTAGGTGAGCAGATGCAGGTCTGCCAGTGCAGGGCAGCTGCAAGTCTAGGGAGGCTTCAATTAAATGAAGTCTGAAGAGTACTTTTGCACCCTGTCCTTTCTTTTTGACCTCATAGTGCTTCCTCCAATCCTTAGAGATATGAGGAGGACAAATCACATCTTTCTTAAATTTTGTTAAGTTATAGATTTAATAACTAGTACTGCAAAACAGTTTTTCTACATCTTAGTCAAGGAGAAATAAGACGCCATGCTTGAGGGGAAAAAAAGATTTCTCTCTCCTGTGTTTGAGAGCTTTCATGAATAAAACAAAACCAGAAGTCTGCTGCCACCTTGCTTCCAGGTCAGTTTTGCAGTTTATCTATAGAGTAGCTCCGGATCAGTACTGGTAACACAGGGGATTTGCTTCTGAAAAAGCTCCAGCAATGACACAGAGGTATCACTGTTCGAGAAGTGAACTGGTCTCCAGTCTGTGCACAGAGAGTGCCTTCCCACTATTGTCTGCAGCAAAGTTCAGCTTCAAATGAACCAATGCAAAAGGTCTGGGGTTTTGTTGTTGCTTCTTAAAAACAGCATTAATAGAAAGAGCCATTTTCCTAGAACTGTCTTGTGGTCTGTGCTGGCTGGTGTTTGGTGTTTGCAGTCTGATGAAGTCAGGAGCCAGTCTCCCAGTGTTTTATGTGTTCCATGCTAAGGTCATGGGCTGATGTTGAAAGGAAGGCAGGAGTACAAGAGACTACTGGCCAAGAAAGAGTTTAATCATACATATAGACAAGCTTGATCTAAGCCTCACTTTCCTTTCTCAGTAGCGTGGTCCTGCCAGTGAGCTTTAGATCAGAAATAGAACAGGCAGAGCAGTCTGCTGGGAGCACAATTTCCTTACCTGTAGGGACAGAGTCACGGTGATAGCAGCTAGCAGTGAACCCATGATCCAGTAGCCTCCTCTTATGAGCACTTTCCTGCCCAGTCGCTCTATGATGGAGCTCTGAAGGACAGAAATCACATCAGTGTCAGTGCTGGACAGCAAAGTGTGCCCCACTCCCCTGGTAATGTGACTTACACAGACTACAGCAGCTAGGAGTTCAGAAAGTCCAATAGAGAGGGTCATATAAGAGGCCATTCTTTCATCAAAGCCAGCTGCCTCAAGGACTTCAAAAGTATAAAGATAAATCTGAAAAAAAAAACCCATCAAAGAGTAAGAGAAGAAAGTAATTGATTTCTTACCCAAACTTGCATGACACTGCCCTAGATATGAGCTGCTAATCAGGGAGCATGCAGCTCAGCTTCGGAGTGAGCTGGAATTCTGAAGTCTTTTGGTAGTATTCACTTTATCAACAGACAAAAATATTATAAAACATTATATAATTAATTCATTAATCAATTTGATAAGAGATAAATTGCTGGCATAATTGGACCTCCAGCTACTACAATGCAATTAGGTTTGCAGACTCCTGATTCAGGTGCTTTCAGAAACAGTATATATTGTTTTCAGAGCCCATCCAAAAACAACACTGTAGGATATTCCCAAGAAAGAAGAGTGTGGGTTATGGAGTCATGAAGGGGTAAACCAAACATCTTTCCAAGTCTCTCTGCTAGAGTTTGGAGATATGCTGAGGTGATATATGTTCCAGTTTAAGCTGTATTATATTCAGCTGCATATTTCCTTAACAGATGCTGCTGCATCATGGTGTTAGGGGTGGGAGGGTCATGCAGGCAATTGCAAAGCTGTGAGTTCAGAAGGATCCCAGAAAAGCACTGCAGTGAGGGAAGCAGAGGTGCAGAAGCTGCAGAACAGGGAGCATGCTTGTTGTTAGCTTTAAGGGTAGAGTGAGCACACTGCCATCCCAGCATCTCAGGGTGCTAAGAGCCAGGGCAGAAATACAGCAGTTGCAGTGAGCAGTCACATAAAACTACAGATTTTGCCAGTAGAGAGTGGACTCCTTCTTAAGAGTGGAGCTCTGCAATGGCTCCTGAAGGTGGCTGTTCCATGAGCCTAACTACAGAGGCAGGGAACTCCTGCAGGGACCAGTAACTGGGCTGAGGGTTGTCACAGAGAGCCCAGCCGAGCTTTGTGGCTGCTGCTGTCCTCTAGCAGGGCTGGCAGACAGCAAGGTTTGGTCTGAGAACCCTGAGAAAAATGGACAAAGCTCCTGTGAGCTGTGATAACTTGGGACTTTAAGGGGGAAATACACTCAACTGCATTGATGCCACATAGCTGAATTGTGGCGGTCAGAGTAGCTGTCATGTACAGCTGCCAACGGAAAGCTGGTTCTTTCACTAGTTCCAGGACACTCAAGATCTTGGTGTTTTTCATTGTTGCCTTCTCTTTCATGATGTCATCAATTTCTGCTTGGTGTTGGCCTTCACCCCAAAGCTGCCTTATGGCTGTGAAGAAGGAGAGCGAGACCTGCCATGTTAATTCATCTCTGTTTATTCCCTGAGAAGTTTTCTGAGTAGGTGATACAAGTGTCTGGCAGCCCAGCATGCATGGGCTGGGGCTGTGCTGAGAGACAGAGATATCTTATGGGGTGTTCCAGAGCCCTGATCCCTCCTGCACAAGGACCTGTGGGTGCACAAGGGCTCCCTCCCTGCCCATGGGGCCACCTTTCAGCCTTCCTCTTTCTCTCAGGGTGTGAGCAGGGTACACAGCCAATAGCCAGAGCTAAGGGGTGCCCAGTGGAGCCCTGCAGTGCAAACAGCTATTCTTCATTTTTCATTTAGTATTGATCATCAGACTGACTGTGCAGGTTGTGTGAGACAAATGCGAAAGGTTTTGTGATACAGAGCTGTAGAGGGAAGTAGCTTTGTGTTCTATGTGGGGACTACAACAATAATGGATTTAGTAGGTACTCACAGAGCATGTGGGAAATGAGCAGGGAGAAACTTTGTCCTATTTATTTCTTTCCATATGCGGAAAGCAAGCATGACAAAATGGTTCTGAGTCAAGTGAGGAACAGGAACCTGAAGCCCTCAGTTACCTTTTCTGCAGCCTTCCTGGTCTTCTTTGTGCATGAGGAGATGCGGTGGGGACTCTGGGAAGAAGGGAAGAGTGACCAGCTGGACCAGTGCTGGGAGTCCACAGGAGGCCATCAGCATGGGCCACAGTGACTGGCTGCCCAGCAGCTCCCTGGCAGGGAGAAAATGTGGGTTAGAGTTCATTGCATGGGCTTTGAGGAGAGAAAGGAATGGATGGAAAAGCAGAGGAAGAAGAAAAAGGTGGAAGGGATACAGAAGTGAATTGTGTGGGTATTCAATGGCATCATACCTTTGTCCTGTAATTTGTCCTACGGCTTTTCCCAGCGACCAAAAGAAAGAGGAAGTAGAGTTTGCAAATCCACGTAGCTTCTTAGGGGAAATTTCTCCAACATATTGGTGATGTAGAGGAACACAAAGACCTAGAGGTGGAGAGGGAATTATGGGAGAGAAGAAAGAAGACATAACCATTGGACATAAAACTAGAAGTAAATAATGAAGTATTACAGAATACAGCTGTCTCTGGCACATACCTCAACTCACATACAAGACTTTTAGTATTAGATTTTTTAACTCCTTCTATAAAAGTATTGGTCCTCTTTGCAGAGTGCAGTTTCCTGATCTTAAGAAATGTACAGTTTTCCCTTTAAGGTGTAGGTGAGCCTCATCATAAGATCTCCTGTGAGCCTTAACATGTTTTAAAGGACACAGGGTATGCAAGTGCTGAATAACTAAACACTTTTTAGCAGTTTTTTATATGCTTGTAGTTAACCCACATAATCTCAACCTTCTCTGACACAATGCTATTGAAGAGCTGTATGGTAGACTCATGGCAAATTATCACATATAGTGCTATAGTCAATGTTGATTTGCATGTGGTTTAGGTGGAGACATGAGTATTTCTTTTGTGCCTTCCAGCAATAATTTTTATGGTTTCAGGCAGAGCTGATGTTTCCAGTTATATCTATTAACTCTGACATGCTAAATACTAGTCTGGGAACAGAAGCTTTTTCCTGATATGCTGGTCACAGCCCATTTTATCTGTTTCAAATGCAACATGTTCTTCTCTTGGCTGTACGTGATGGCAAAGCAATCTCTTTTGATTGAAGTCTCTTTAACAAAAATCAGATTTTTGAAAGAGGCATGATACAGATTCTAGACCAGAGCAAGGCCTCTGTGGGTAAGCTGTTCTCAAATTGCATCCATAGTTCTTCAACACACCTGTATGTCAGAGAAGCAATGTACAAAATCTGGTTATTTGAAAAATAGACATTAACTTCTAAGTTAACTCTTCAATAAGTTAAAAGAGGCATCCCTGTGAATATGCAAACAATAGAAAGGCAAGTTTTGTGTAAGGAAAAAAATACAAAACAATTACTGATAGCAGCACAGCATGTTTTTACTGCCTCTAGTCTGCTTGCCAGGAGTGATTTTGCTTTATTAAGCCCAGATCTTTACAAATTTACTACTTGGAATACTCCCCCTTATGAAAATACTAGCTTTAAACTGTATAATTCTCAGTACTGATAGCTAAATTCAGGAAAATATTATACATCTTTTTCCTTCAGAAAATCCCTTGTTTCATGTGGTATCAAAACATTTCTGACATCTCTGAATATTCATACACTTGGCAAGGCTGAGTTTAATTTGGTATCAGTGAAATTAATAATAATTATGCTCTTTATTGCAGCACATTATAGAAAATCTTCTTACAAAAGATCACTGGCTTCAACATTTTGTTTTCTTAGTGTAGGCTTACTATTTACTTTCAAAAAAGATGCAAAATTTTGTGAGATTCTGCTGAAATCTCCCACTCACCTGCACTGACTCCACACATGAAGCGTCCAATTAGAATCATCTCAAAGGACTGGGATATTTTACTGCAGCCCATGATAGATGCTGCCACTATCATGAGCACGTTATTGCACAAGAGACATTTCTTTCTGTAAGTGCAAGAAAATGAAACGATTTTTTTGTGACTTCAAAGGGAAATGGTGTTTAATGCCATGCATTGGCTGAAGTGGTCCTGATAGTTTTTTGAAATTACACATATGTGGTTCAGGACAAAAGCAGCACTGGGTGCTTTGGACTCATGATGCGCCTTGGCACGTGGCTGCACCTGGGAGTTTGGGAACACTTCTGGGTTGTGTAGCAGAGAAAAGTCTGAAAGCTTTTCTGCACTTGAACATCCCTCATGAAACACATTATTGCAGCATCAACAGGGATCTCAATGCTTCTGTATCTTGAGTAGCACTTTCAAGAGCCCATTCTGACTTCAGCCAGGTGCTGCCTTTCCTTATTGCTGAGATGAACCCAATCTGAGGAGCTGTGCCTGGTGGGACAGGCTGACAGCACAGGACATGGGCAGGAAGCAGGAAAATCAGCTAAGCTGGCTGTGCTACAGCCATGGCTACGTCTAAAAGTCAGTCTCATTTAAAATCTTGACTATCATTTCCTCAAGCTAAGATTCAATTGACAAATTGTCTTTAAACATACATACTTGCCAAATTTAACAGTGAGGTATCTGCTTCCTGAAGAACCCAAGAGACCTCCTATACCAAAGATGGACACAGTGATGGACCACAGGAACAAGAGGTTGTCCTGTTGGATGGGATGGCCATAGCGCTCCAGCCAGGTTTCATTAATGAAAGCCTTAACATGCTGAGACAGAAAAAAAAGCTCATTAACAATACCTGTGACAGCAGTGCAGGTGTTTTATTATATTTGTAAAATAGTTCTGTTGCTTCAGCTGAAGTTACTACTTCACATAGGCTTTAAAAATGTGCATTAGTTAACAGACATAGTGTAATAGAGAGTGCTATGCTCATTCTGTCATTAAAAGTTAAGTCTTTGGGTTTTTTATCCTTGAAATCTGAGGAAGCAAGGCATGGACTGCTACTAAAGAATAGTGTAAAAAGTACTTGCTGAAATCTCCAATGAGTTATGGGTTTTCTCTCACATACCTGCCAAGAATGCCACATTACACAGAGCCTGTTCAGTGCAATTCCTAAATACTTTTCCACCCAGAACTCAGTGCTCTGAAGCCAGAAAATAATGGTTTTCCACTAAGATGATGTTTACAAAATAATAATGTCTTCCCTCTAGACTTCAGTGTCCTTAATGGATGTTTTACCTGTGATCAGTGGAGAGAAGCAGACATTTTCCTAGAGCATGGCTCACTTGTTCTATTTTTCTGTCAATATGGATAACCATAAAAATATCATCTGAAACCACTGAAGAAGGCACATGTGCTATAAGATTTTAGGGGAGACAGTTGCCACCCTAGTTAGTGTGTGTCCTCTGAGGAGCAGTTCTATTAACTACAACTTGCAGATTTCTCTTTTTCTGTTTGCAACACTTTGACATCCTCTGCTCTTTGTGATAGCAAGTAGGAAATGAGAGGAGAATATTGTGATTAAACCCTTTCTGAATGCCAGAGGAGCAGCCTCAAGCAGCAATGTAGACTCAGTGCTCTCATTAACCAGTGTACCATGTGCATCTTTGCCTACCTGAGACACGTAGGTGAGGGTAGAAATTTGAAAGCCGATTTGGAATGTGCCACCAATCCCCAGGACAGCGATCATTTGAAAGAGCCCCTGGTACTGTACCTGCAGAAGCAGAACAAAATCTTCTTAAGGTTGTAGCCAATTCAGGCTGTTCTCACAATGTCTTTCATTCTCCAGAAACATCTCATTTGTTCAGGGGATTTTCATGTAGGAATGTTCCCTCTGCTTGCCCTGGTGTGAGATGTACATCCTCCTGTGATTTCCCTACATGCAGCTCAAGGAAGTGCAGCTTCCACAAGCATCCCTGCCAAGGCACCATGGCTGCTAGCATCCAGTCCTGTTCCCTGCCTCTCAAAACCTCTGCCTGCCTTGTCTTGATCTAAATAATTAGGTGTATTTAACAAAGCACTTTTTTTTTACCAGGTAAGCAAAGCAAATTATGTTTCTAGATAAGCAAATATTTTCCAGTCCATGAAAACATTTAAGACACATTAACATAGTGATAAAAATATGATAAAGATGGATGGCAGAGCATATGAAGTGCTGTAATGCCTCAAAATAGTGGGCAGAACCACTTCCAAGATACTTGCAGTGAACAGGAGCCTTGTTCTTACCAAGACACTGATTTTGTTTTCCTTGAAGCCCAAGCAGCACACAAAAATGTCCCAGATGTCAATATGCCAGCAAGCACTCACCAGGTTTGATAGGAAGCCGGTCATCTCTGGCTGAGGGCTGGCTGTCCAGCGTGTGATGTGTCCTGGTCATCACAGGCTTGTGTCCCTCTGTCTTCTGCCTGCTGCTACAGCAGTGGGCATTTGGCTTCAGGGATCTGAGTTAAATTTTTACTATTTCATCTTCACTCACATTTACTTCGACTGGCCAAAGTTAACACTGCTGGATTAAATATTTCAGGAAATAATTACATCTAGTCCAGTCTCCAGGGGGAAAGTTTCAAAGCAGAGAAAACCTGCATCTGGGGACCAGTGAGGGCTTTGGGAAGGGAAACTAGAAGAGTTCAGGCAAAACAATCCAAATAGTTTTCCAGGAATAGTAAAATGTTTAACTTCTATAATACAGACTAGCCTGTATATCTGCCATAATCTGCAGAAAGCAAAAAGCAGCTGGTATAAGGTTTAGCTATTGTTATTTATTAATAAATAAAGTATGTAGTGTTCTATTTCAGATTCTTTGATAAAGTAAATATCCTAATTAGAAGAAAAATAGGCAGATTTCAGAGCCTAATTTTGCTGTTCAGGCCTTATGAATCAGTTAGACTGTGCTGAGGAAGGGTGTTTGTTGTCTGGTGTTTATGGGGGTGTTTGTCCAGCAGGTGTGGTGAAAAAGCAGTAAAAGATTAAGGCTCATGAAAGTTGTCAGAGAAGGTAAATATGCCTTAATGAATTGGGATAGGATCGCTGGGATCTTACTCCCTCAAGTTTCAGCTTTGACACAGAATGGCTCCAAAATCAGTGTTGCAGGCATTGAAAAATCACCTTTGATTCCCAGAGGAATCAAACTGTAGCTCTATGTGGCTTCCCTGGAGCCAGCACATGGAAAAAGGGGTTGGTTTGCCTGGGGCTTTCCTGTGTGGTTGGTGCCCTGTGCTCCTCTTGCCTCCAAAGCCTTTGCTCATTCTCCTCATGCCAGGGGATTGTCCTGGTGGGGGCAAATGGGGCAATGGGTTGTACTGAGGCTCTCAGCAAATGCTCAAGCTCACTCTCAGGACTTGTGCTTTCAGTGTATAAAACACAGAATGCAATTATTTACAGAGGGGTTCACTGCAAATCCTGTGAGTCTAAATCTTTAAAAAAAAAAGCGTGTTAATATTAAAACCTTGGTTACTTCTGTAATTCCAACTATTGTCTGTATAATTGCCTAGCAAATGCTGTTTATCCTGGCTGGCAATAGTGTTTAGAATGATTTGGCACTTTTTGTGTTTTCTCTTGAACACCGACATTGTAACTAGTTACATATCTCTTGGCATTGTTTTAAAATGTTAACGTTTCCTTTTCACTATGTGTTTTTTCTCAGATTGTAGTGAGGTGTAGGGAGGCTATGTCATGAGGATTCATCCCTTGAAAATAATTACTGAGGACCTCAAATAGCAGCAAATCCCACCAGCTCACAGTGAAATTTCTTTTACATTTTGAGAGATTTCTGGTGATTCTGAGCCATGGTACTATTTTACCTTATTAGCAATTTTAGGAGAATTTCATTGTAGGAGCATACTTCTCGGATTTTTTCAAGTCAATTGAAATGGACCATTTCTGTTGAAAATGTCACTTATATTCTTGAAGAAGCTGCTACACTGGAAGTTGTGCACAGTTTCATGTTTAAAGAATTACTACTGAGTTAAAGAGATCTTGTAATTATTTTTGTTAATAGAGCTGTAAGAAATGCTTGCTGTGAAATGGACAAACATATGAACTCCACCTTCATGAGGTGTGTCAAAGAGTTTTGTATAAAGAGCTGAAAATCAGGCTTGGTTCTAAGTCAGCTTGAGCCACACTAAACTGCTCATTTTGGATGGCTGAAGCCATCTGCAGTTTAATTGTGCACTGAGAGAAACTCTGTGGTTTATTTTAGATTTGATTTAGGTTTGTTATAATCCAAAACTCAAAATGAAATTCTGAATAACAAAGTCATGGAGACTGGAACTAAAGAAAATGTTTAGGTACAAAACACATTTTAAGTGAAATCTAAGAGTTTAACATAGCACATATTTTACATTACAATGACTTGTTGATTGCTGACTGCTCATATCACATTTTCAAGGTGATATGAGAGGGACTTATTCGTGAAGATGCCACTTGTGTCTGTGAAAAAATATCTTTTCCCATATTAGAAAACAATAATTTGCCTTTGTTTTGCATTCTGCAAGCATCAATGTCTTTTATGATCTCAATATATGCTCTTTCTGCTGACCAGTTGGTGTAGGTGGTACTTCCTCAAGAGAAGTATTTCCTGGAAAGGAATGAGGTCTCTTCCTAACATCTAATGTGCCAAATTCTTTGGTTATTTTCCTAACAATTTTTCTCTTTGTCACTGGAGGGAAGAGGAAAGAGGGAGATGTTGAGCTGATGAGGATCTCAGTAAAGATAAGGAGGCAGAAAGCAATGAGGTTTCACTCGAAATAAATCAGAGAAAGCAAATTTTGTTTTATTTTTTTGCTCCTCTTTTTACAGCATTTTGAACATGATGACAAAATGATGGCAATGAAGGCAAAGTTTAACTTCATAAAATCCAGTCTGTTTGGTTACTGTGACATGACACACTCCAGTCTTTAGGTGTGAAACAGCAATAGAAATAAAATAGTTAAAATTTTCTTCTTTCCTGAAGTCAAGATAGGCAGGGTGAGTAGTCAACATAATTTGAGATGTTGCTTGCAGAAGTATGAGAGGAGGGCCTTGGAATAGGATTAGAACAACTCACAAACATTAATATTGGCAGGTTAATCATCTACTCTTTGGTTTCTCAGTAACTGCAAGAGATGCAGCAATAGTGAGCATTTGTGAGACCAGGCCTCCTGAGGTCTGGCACTTTGGATTGGTGTGGTTTGGGAGGATGAATGCTTGAGATGGAAAAGTTCATTGAGCCATGAAGCAGAGGAGGTGCCCAGCAAAGCAACCTGGCTTCTTGCAGGAGACACTGGAGCTACAGCAGAGCCAGCATGGCTGGGTCTCATAAGAGAGGGACAGAGGAATGCAAGGCAGCTGCTTTTAAACCAGCCATGGTGCTGTGTGACAGGGTGAACAGCCCCTCTGCAGTGCTCCAGCTCTGCTTCTGCTGAGACCTGCTCCTGCCAAAGGACCAGCAGAGACAGAGAAAGCAGAGAGAAGGAACTGAGACATGAAAGAGCAAGTTACCACAGCAGAACACACCAGTGGTCTGGTACAGTGCCAAGAGTGAACACTGATCCCAATGGGTATTTTTCAACCTGTCTATTGAGTTAACAACTCTATGGTTTAATGTCTGCTCAGCACAGTTCAGAGGCACTGCCATCTGCAATTGCATTTCACTGTTAAACCTGTGCAGAGTAGGAAGGAGCAGCATGGAAGAAGATAAATGTTATATTTGTAATCCATTTGACCTCTTGCTGCTCTTATTGTCACACAGGAGACACAGGCATTAGAAATTCCCCTTTATAACACTGGAAGCTGTGCTGTCAGACAGGGCACAGGGAAGAGGGCATGGTAGGAACACCTGAGTGGAGACACTGATGTGTTTGTTACCTGAGCATGCCTGCTCAGAGGCAGCTGTAGGTGAGCTCTTACCCTTTCCTTCTGCAAAGAGGAGTGGGTGGAAAGAGCTGGGAATGAAAAGTCGATGGAAAAAATTTGCAATTTGATTTCGGACGCATCCTTTACATTTTGACCCCACCATCAATGACTCCTGAAGATGCTCTATCTGCTTTTCTTATCATGGAGGAGGATTTGTTCATAGAGGTTTGAAAGGACTTGTGAGGGATCCACCAGTTCCCAACACAAAGAACATTACAACCAGCCACTGGTACTGAGCATGCAAGGAACAGCACAAGCTCATCACACAAGAAGCTGTGATATCATAGTCCCTGCATTTCTAGGATATTGGCTTGTTTGCTGATGCTTAAACCATCTCAGTAGAACATGCAAAGCATAAATGCAAAAAATGATCAGCCAGATAAAGGTTCTGGAATTTCAGTTTTGCTGCTCTTCTTCACATTAACTAAACCATCCACAAAACATTTCTTTTCAAATTTCATAACATTATGACGCTATCAGCTAGGAGAGTAGTCTGATACTGTCACACTTGAACATGGAAGCAAACAGGTAAAAATGGTACAGAAACACCTCACTCTATAAGAAGTACAGGAATTTAATTTCTAATTTTTTAAAATCAGTTTTTCTAACCAGCTGGAACTGCCTTCAACGTTTCCATGA
>VZTT01039568.1:0-15680 GCA_013400855.1 Buphagus erythrorhynchus | reverse complement strand
AAAGTTTCCATGATGATTTATCCCAGAATGTTAAGTCTGTGTCTTTTGATTTTTTTTACTTTAAATGTTAGCTATAATTTTAAAGGATTATCCCCTGCCTAACCTATTATTTTGGAAAAAAAGTTTGGTAAATATGTAATGCATTATCTTTAGGAATGGCAATTGCAACAGGCAACATCTCAGTTCTTCTGAAAGTTAATGCTAACAGCTGGTGCTGCCAGCTGCAGTACTCACCACTTCTGGAGGGAGCTTGTCCATCTTTATCAAAGTGTGGCTGATCCCAGGCAGACAGAACTCTGTCAGACTGAGGAAGTCTTTTCTCCCATGCCTCTTCTGCACCTTCATCTTAAGTAACCATCCTACTCTGAGGCTGAGGTTAATGTTTACTTCGTATGATTTCTGTTGATTTATGTTTTTTGTAGCAATTGGACAATGCTTGAAATGGGTGGATTAAATGTTTCAGTGCCTCAACAGGAGAGGGCCCTCTGAATGGGAACATTCAGTATTGTGAGTGCTCCCTGTGTTGATGCAGGCAGTGATAAAGGGAGTGATCTGAAATCTAAATCAGATTTCAGTTGCTGGAACACACACTGGCACTTTAATATCAGAGCTTCTTCTGTGGTTATTCCTTTAGAAGCAGTGAGTATATTATCTGAAATTTTTTAATAGAAAACTCCCTAAACAACCTAAAACTCAATTCAGACCCCAGCACAATGGCAATAAATAAGAATGGTTAAACTGCAGAAAAAAAGGAATTATAGTCCTGCCAAAGAGGAGGCATGAAATACCATTTGTAATCATGGCAGGAAAGGGAAAAATAATTCATCATCCAAAGGTAGAAGAGTTTGGGGAGGGAAGTATCAACAATTAAGAGAGAGACAGGGACTGCAGACTGGTGATCAGAATCCAAATTTACTGTGAGCTACATATGCTTATATACCATTTTTAGGAAGGCTAGTAATTTTTTACCACATTCATTGGGCTAAACATCACACAGACATCTATTTAATTCTATCTTCTTTCCTGTCACCAGTCTTGAACCAATCTTCTTCAAAGCTCTGTTTGCTCTTGCCAAGGCATCTTGGTTATCAAACTGCTTATGCTAATTAAATCCACAGTACTCTCTGTGTCAGCTCCCACAGGGAGTGATTGGATGCTGCAGTGGCCAGCAGGACTGGCAGCCCTTGAGCAGCACAGTGCAGGGCTGCTGTGGAGCACAGCAGTGAAGTGTAGGACTGTGTGCTGCTGCACTGTGTCCTAGAGCAGCACACATATAGCAGATTCTGCCATCACAACTTCTTTCTTTTTGAGCAGTTACCTTTTTACAAAATGGGCTGGATTTTCAAGCTGTCTACTCTCTCAATACTCAAAATCCTACTCTCTGTCTCTCTCCAGGCCTCTTTTCTTCCAGCTCTCAGCACTGCTGTGTGTATTTGTTAACCCTTGTGCCATCCATGAGGTACCAGAATACATTACAAGAACTTCCTCCTGATTCTGCTGCAACTGATCTGCATGGACAGTGCAGTCAGTTTGCTCCAGAGGATGCAAGTGAGAGTTCTTCTGTACCAAATACCTGGGGATCAGGGCTGATCCCTGACAGTCACAGAGACAATCAGGACATACAGTTACTTGATGTCAGCTCAAGGAAATAGAAGATTTCCTTGTATTCTGCCTGCTATTTGTTCATGTGCAGCTTTCACGATCAATACTAAGTCCTTTACAGTGTGATAGCATAAAGAAATGACATGAAAATTGTTTGCAAGAGCTATGGCTATGTTTAATCCTATCTTCATCCTGCTCTTAAACCTGCACAGAACTTTCTTATAAAGTAACATAGACACAAATCTTGCTGCTTTAAAATGACAGCAATGGAGAAAAACTTGTAATACAATTGATGTGTTATGCCTGAACAGTGGAAATTACTTATGGTGGCTTATCAGAGCTTGGTGCAAAATGTCTTTTCTTCAGCAGCATACATCTCCACAGCCTGATGACGTTTTTTCCACTTAAACTGGCAGGTTTTGAATTTTTCTGTGATTTCAGAGGTTGACTTCCCTTTTGTTTCTGGGAGGAACAGGTAGATAAGAACTGCTGAAACGAGCAGGACAGCAATAAAGATGAGGAAGCAGAAAGGACCAAGAAGCATCTGGAGATAAAAAATAGAACAAGATGAGTGATTTCCTTGGCAACACTTGTCCTATAGATTCTTGAAACTTGTTGATTTGTTCCTGTGAAATAAGGGATAGGCTCATTTTACAGAAACAATGCTTATTTATCTTTTCAATCTGTTCTTGGGGCAGCAGGTGGTTTCTGAAATATTGGGAAGTGTTTTATACAAATGGCCTCCATATGCCATAGCAATAAGGGATTCACAGTTTTGATCATCTGCAAGTCATTTCATCCTACTCCCTGTCGAGATCAGCCTAGAAATCCAGATTAAATTGACAGTGTCAAAGAGAAGATTTGAATCAAATTACATACTACTGCAAAGGGGAAAATCATTCCAGTGAAGGTGAGGCCCAGCCAAATGACGATTCCACCAATTACAAAAGCAGAGGCCCTTGTTGAGAGGGTGAAGATTTCATTCATGACAGCCGTAACAACTCCAGCTGAGGGAAAAAAAAAACGTAAAAAAGTGATAGAAACATTGTTGTAACTGACCATTTCCCATAGAAGATACCTCAGCTTTGCTACTGTGGGAATTCTGTTGTGTTTTCAAGACATTCATAGTTGCCAGGTACAGTCCTTACAATACTAAAGGATGACATTTGAATTTGGAGACTTTAGTAACTACTGGTTGTGTTTAGTCAGAGAACTTCCAGAGTAAACCCTGGTCTTAGGTGAGTGAGGTTCTACCAGAGAGCTGTAAGTTTGGGACTGGTGTAGGTGTTGAAGGGTGATGTTAAGAGAGGACAAGCAAGGACAGAGCAGTGCTAAGAGACAGATTATGCATGCTGTCAGTCTTTCATACAGTAGGATTTTACAGGTAAGCTGGGAAAATTCTGGTATTTTAGAAAAGCCTACCTCTGCCCTTTGACAGAGATCAGCCATCTGAACCTGTATGCACTGAACAGTAATCACACCCTGCAAAGCAAGGCTTCATGAATTGATTAACAAGAATTTATTTGGTTTGAACCTGTAAACCAATGAGAGAAAACAGGGTCCTGATTCATCTGGGTGTGAATGATTTAATATATTTTGTTAAAGAAATTGTTTCTTGGGTAATTAATTCATCAAAAATTGAGATTCCCTCAATCTCAGTCTTAATTAAGCTGCTGATTTTCAAAGATATACTCACACATTCTAGTTCTACTTCTATATATTCATGGCCTGTGCTTTACCCTGTGGTCTGAGCTTTCCTGTTGCTTTTATTGTGGTACTCACCTGGTCCTATTCCATAAGCAATGATGAACAAAAAGATGAGAATAACACTGCAGTAACGCAACCAGAGGAACTGATCCTAGACAAGGTGAAGGGAAGGAGGAGAATGAAAATTAATTGTATAGCTGTAACACATCTGATCCAAGCACAGGAACAGCAATATTTGTGAAAAAGCCCATGATGCCAAGCTGTGTAAGAGATGCTCTCTAGACCTGCTTATCTTTCTTTACTGAACACAGTGGAAGGTCAGAAGCAGCTCATGGTGTCACATCTACAGACGTGAGCTTGTGCTTAGAAGCCATTCTGACCTGCTGGTTTGGACATGAAAGCTAAGGCTGACTGCTGTCCTGCCTAGAGAATTCTGATGCAGTTCCACTCCCAGAGAGACATTTGCTTACACTCAGCAGAAGGCTTGTTTCAAGCAACACCAGTATCAGTGCCATCAGAAAATAACCCCCACACAGGAGCGTCCGGCGTCCAAACCGATCGATTATGGAGCTCTGAGGAACAGAAAAAAAGGAACATTGCTGGAAGCATGGCAAAATCCAACTGTGAGCCATCCAACAAATCAAGCATTCTCCTTGGGTTCTTTTTACTTCAGAGAACACAAATCTTATTAGCACCAACTTTGTTGTTTTATTGAATTCCTTCTAGACTCTACACTATGAATTACCATCACTGCCCAGCACTGCAGCTATTTCTTAAACACTGTAATCAATGGGAGCATGTAGGAACTCCACTTGAATGCATAGATATACATAAATATATGGAAATGAGTACACATTTTTGTTTGAATGACACTTCATAAGGGATTCTTATAAGAAATTAAGATGAATGAAGATGGGATGAAACACATGAAAGTTGGGACAAAATCTGCAGTGGATGGTAACAACTACTGTACAGGTTTATGCAGCACCACAGAAAAATTATTTGGTTCATAAGGAGAAGATTCATTTGCTTCAAGAAATAATACTTTAATTCTTAAAACACCCAGGAAGCTCTGACTTACACAGAACATGATAGAGATGAGTTCAGAGATTGAAACTCCTAGAGATACATATGGGATTATGCTTTCCTGCAGGTTGGCTGTCAAAAAAATTTCTGAGGTGTAAAAGGTGATCTGGGAAATAAGAAAAATAAAGCACAGTTAATAGATGTGATATGTGCTTATCCAGCATCACTTAGAACTATATTTGTCATCACTGCAAAACCAGCAATACATTATTGGGCCATAGTAGAGGTAACATAACTGCTCCAGATGTGAGAAATCAAAAGGTTAATGGCAATCAAGGAAAGGGATTTGTAAGGGGAAAAAAGAAGGGAAAAAAAAAAGCAGTTGAAAGTTGCCTGTAAGACATGGGGAAAAGGTGTCATTTTGGCAAAAAGGAAAAGGAAAGGGACAAGACAAGAGAAAGAAAAGCAAATCTGTCTTAGCACACCATACATTGTCAAGCAAACAGTTGATTCTGTTGCCCTTTTCCAGTTGCTAAACAGAAGCTGCTCATCTGCAGAGTCCCTGAGGGAATGGGCACCATTTTCCTGCCAGCAGAGTGCAGAGGGAATTCCATTGCTGGCAGCTGGAATGAATCACCTCCAGCACAGGCTGGACCAGGGCTCATGGACAGAGACCCCTGGACAAGTGATAACATGGAGGGGAATGGCTGCCAACCTGGGCTGCACTGGGCTCAGCCAGCTCTATGTGGAAACAGCTGAAAGGATGGATAAATGTCCTTTCTCAAATGAAATGAAACTGGATGGCAATAGCTGGCCATCTGCTACTGCAGAAGCCAAAGAAAGTGGTACTGGGTTGTTGTAAGCCTCAGGATACTTGTAACCCTTTCCTCTACAGATTCCTTGGTTGTACTGCCAGGGGAATGAAGGCAACAGTGCCCTTGCAGGAACTTAGACTGAGCTGGAGCTCTGGTATTCCCACCTGAGAAACTCCCTAAAAGTTGTGAACAATACTGGGGATGATACCACAGGTGTCAGACAGTAGGGTCTGTGTGAGGAGGAATAATGTAGACCCAGAGGAAAGGGACAAGTTGGCATTGTGGCACTTTGGAGACTTAATAGCAGATCCAAGCATGGAAATAGGGCATACTCAACTGCACTGAGGCCACAGAGCTGCAGACTCAGCAAAAGGAGGAGCATGGTACACAGCTGTGGGTACACTGATCGTTCTCTCAGCACCTCTAGGACAGTCATGATTTTGGTGCCTTTTGTCAAAGCCTTTTCCTTCATCAAGTCATCAAATTCTGTGTGATAATTCCCTTCTCCCCAGAGTTGCTTCATGGCTACAGAAGAGACAGAATGAAGTATACTGCTCCATCATTTGATCCACTCATAATTCTGTGTTTTTCAACTTTTAATGACACTGAACATTTGCAGTTGAGTCCATGCTTTGATTCATCAGTTACTGAGCAAAGGACTGGGAAGAACATCACTTACTGGAACATGGTGAAACTTCCCTGGAAAATGCTGTAGCAGTTAGGGGTAAATCTTAAATGTATGTCTGTGATGACTCTGCTTGGTCTGGAGGACTTTTATCATGCAATTATCAAGAAATCTGTAGCTGGCTAATAGAAAAGCCAATTCCTGCTGTTAGCTTCACTTTCCCAAGAGATATGATTTAACAAACTAAGGATCTAAAGCTTTATTTTACCTTTCAAGCAACCAGCTTTGTCTTCTTTTTGCATCAAGAGGTAGGGCGGGGACTCAGGAAAGAATGGCAAAAAGAGCAGTTGAATCAATGCCACCAACCCAGAGAAGGACAATAGCACATTCCACATGTCTTCAGTTCCTAAAAGATCTCTATAAAAGCATGTTAGAATCTATTTATAGTCCAGTAAAATTACAGTTTATAACTAAATTGGTATTTTCCAAATTCTAGGCTAGCCAAAGAGACATAAAATACATACAGTCATTGAAAATTTCAATTGAAATAGATGATGTTTAGGTTAGCAATAGGAAAATAGACTAATATTTTATTTCTTTATTAGACTAATACTTTATTTCTTCTGCATGACTGACGTTTTTCTTAGACTTTTAATTTCTGAAGGTCAGAAGATTCCCACAACAGCTCTCTGAACCAACACTGCAGCTCTGCATGAGGTTATCAAGAAATTAGCAAAACTTTTAGATCTCATAAATTTACTAAGAGTATTTACATACAATCTTTTCTTATCAACTTTAGCAGAGAGACTGCACCTCTAGAGACAGAGCCATCCCTTCTCAAGAGGAAGGCCTTTCTCTCCCCAGGGAATGACATGGAAACCTCAGGAACTTGTATAGGGTAAATGCCTCCTTTTTGACTGCTGTAGTTGAGCAAAATAAACCCCTACCCTTGGTGTATGTCTGTTTCTAGGACTGGGAGAACACCACTTCCCTTCTATATAGAAGAAAAATAAATATAAAACAGGCTGATAAGGAGTAGCACAAGCACCTTAATCCAAGAATTCTTGCTACAGTTTTTCCTAGTGCAAGAAACACTATGGAGGTCACATTTATAAATCCACGCAGCTTCTTAGGTGAGATCTCTCCAGCATACTGAACATGGGCATTCATATGTATTCCTAAAGGGAGAAGACAGGAGAGTGCTAAAGCTGTGGAAAGAGAGAGGGTCCCTTTTCAGTTCCCTTTCAGCTCTCTCCTCTCTCTTCTGAACCCTTTCCCATATATCCTCTGCAAAAATGGGCTGAAAATATACCTTTTACTTTAAGTGAGATGTTTAGCTAATCCATCAGATCTCTCTACAAGACCTGCTGAAGACAAAGGACAGCTCATCTCACCTTGCCCCAGTCTGTTCCTTGTTCCACTGGGTTACAGCACATTCCTGGGTACTCCCAGCAGGAAGATTTCTGTATCCACCCCAAAGAAGTCACATTACCATGGAACAGTGGGGAGTCCTACCAGCAGCGATGCCCTCGAGGAAGCGCCCAACCAGGATCATCTCAAAAGCCTTGGCTGTCCTACTGAAGCCAGTGTGCAGTGTGGCTATTATCAGCACCACATCATTGAGCAGTAGGCATTTCTTCCTGCAAGAGTGAACAACACATGGGTATGAGCCTTTTTTTGCTTTTTCTTCTTTGACTCATGTCTGACTCTTCTCCTCTGGATTTACAGACTGAAGCCATGGTCATGTTTAAACCCATTGCTTTTAGGACAACCAAATCTGGTTCTGAAAAGGCACAATGTCTTTGCAGAGGAGTGGAAAGGGAGCAGCTAGATTCCTCTTACTCGCTGTGTGAGGCTGAAGGAAACTCCTGCAGGGTCAAATGGCAGCAAGAATATGGGAATTGTATGTCAACAAAAACTGTGAGGAGGGAATCAGAAATATCTGCATGTTCTTGTTTCTCCAATGCACCCAGGTGTAGTTTTACATGCTGGGTAAATTCTGTGGCAGCAGGGGGCAGTGAAATTCTGGTATCCCTTCTGTTAGTTGAGTAATATTTAATAGCTTCCTCTGTTGCAGCTCTGGGTAGTGAGACACTAGGAAATGTACTTACTTTCCAAATTTTGCAGTCAGGTACCCACTGCACAGGCAGCCTATGATCCCACCAATGCAGTACAAAGACACGATGAAGGACCACAGCAGCGTCAGGGTCTCCTGAGGCAGTGCAGATCCATATCGCTCCAGCCAAGTTTCATTGATAAACTTCTGAATATACTGGGACATAAAAGAGATTTTTGTTCCACCAAGGCACTAATCATAATGTTCTTCATAATGTTTACAATTTAAAAAAAACAGATTAATAGTCGTGACTAAAAGTGTGACTATAGAACCTTTGTTTGCAAATAAGGATCGATATTTCCTCTCATACAGCCTAATAGTGTACAAGTATCTTTCAAAAATTAATTATACTCTTTAGTGTGTTGAATCCTACCTGTCCTACACCAAAAAATTAGGACCTTATATCCATTATAGTGAAGTGTAAATGTTCTTGTGGCCAGTAATGGATATAAAGAGAAAAGGAGGCTTTTGGTTTTTTTTCTCCATGGCATAAACTTTAAGAAGTTATCTGAGTATGTTGTTTCCACAAAATTCTATGGGAGGTTGTATTTGGAGCACAGCTCCTTGCAATCATGCAAACTTTGACAGTGACAGCATGGCATTGGAAACAGCTGGGAATAACCTGACATAGCAACACCTAAGAGCTTTTGTAAAGCATCTGCAAAGTGTAAGGCCTAAGGCATGAGGAACAGTTAGAGATGGGATTTTCTTTCCTCCAGCTTTGCCTACCGGAGAAGTGTAATTGATCACAGACATTTGAAAACCAGAGAGGTGAGTTCCACCAATTCCCAGCACCACAATCATGAGCCACAGCCTCCAGTATTGAACCTGCCAAAGAGAACGAAACACATCCTAAATTCCTGCCACCAGCATGCCTTTCAGACCATGAGATCATTTACAGAACCTTAGATCTTCACATTTCTATGACTAAGAAACATTTAGCATGCAAAAACCCATCTTGAATTTTACAATAATCAAGACAAATTCATTTGTTAAATTATTAAAATACAAATCTGAGCATTCTGCCATGTTCCTCTCCTGGTTATTAGCAATCTGAAAAGATAAATTCTCTAATTCTGTTAGTTCTGCTAACAAAAATCACAAAAGCCTTTTTGAGATCATTTGTGTTTACCTTTGTACTAGAAAGGAGCTACAGCTTTCTTGAATCCCTTTTTGCTTTCACCTTTGCCTTCTCAGGGACAGTGTTTACCATTTTCCAGAGATTATTCAAGTCTGTCCTCTCAAAATTTGTTTTTTTTTACATTTCACTTTTATCAACACGGTATGAAATGACATTTTTAGAGGCCCTATCTGAATGAATCCTATTGGAAATGCTGTGCTTCTATGACATACACTGAATTTCAGAGCATTTCTCACAAGCACATATGTTTTCAGGCATTTAGTCAGGTCACACTTTAAACTGATGAGTATCCTCGATTGTGCTTAAGAGTGCAGAGCAGTAGAGTGGGAGAGTTTTTTGTGTTTTGTGTTTTTCACTGATACTATGTTCTCTATCTTCCCCCAAATTCCCATCTCTCCTGGTTTCCCATGTCCTCTTTTAAACCTCTCACTGTTTTGCATTTCTAATGTATTTTCTGCAGATGCCATTTAGTCAGTCATTGCTCAACCAGTGCTGTCCCAAGCTCTGTTGCCCATTTTATTACAAGAAAGAGTTATTCCCTTTGCTGCAATCTTAAAGACCACACTGCTGTTAGTGACCTGGGCTAGAACACAAGAATTTGGATACTCACCAGGTCTGAGAGGAAACCAGCCATTTCCCCTTGAAACCCTGCCTGCTCTGAGACCCCTTGTCAAGTCTGCCAGATGAGAGAGATGGGCTCCACACTGAGATTATAAGAGTTTGGGATCACAGCACAGAAGTTAATTTCTAACTATGTGGCTTTTAGCAATTTGTGTCCTCCCCTGACACTGGCCAGGGCCTCTTCTTGCTGGTTTAATTATTCTAAGACCCAGATATCACAAGCTGATTACAACATTGGTAAATGTTTATCCTACTTGAATTGGGAGCACTTACCCTTACTCACACTGCTAAAACCCCTGTGTGTTCCTGTAGTGTGAAGAGTCAGCCAGTGTCCCATCTCCCCTTCAGTGGAGCAGAGTCCCTCTTCACCTCTCTGAAAAGCAGCTTGGGCAGGGGAGGTTCCCCCCCTCCAGTCTACAACAGGCCTTTAGAATTGTAGTTCAGCCAAAATGCCTCTTCTTGCCTGCTGGAAGATTATAATTGCTTGAACAATTTCCCAGATGCAGGAAATGAAGTATTGGAATATTGGCATTTTGTGTCCCTGTTAACACCCAGTTCTTTGGAGAGGCTCAGAGTTTTTCCAGAACCCTTCAGAAGCCTCTCTGTAACTGTGGAATTGACCCACTGTGTGCCAGAGCAAGATGCCACATCTCAGTGGGCAAGGAGCTGATGAGCCTGGAGGAGCTAGAGGAGAAAGGAAGATTTTTCTTTGAGCTGAGGATGGAAGGAAAGACACACATGGCAGCTCTGGACCTTTCTGGAGAGGTTTCTAAACATGGTCTGTGGCTAGTTTTTAACATCTGGTTGATCCAACAGTCCCTGCAGAGCCCTGTTCCTCTTCCTCCTGTTGTCTGTGTCCCTCCTAGAATACTCCTACTGCTGTCTTATTTTCATCTGGCCTCATGCTATTGTTCAGTGCTGTATGATGGAAAAAAACAAGCCTTAGATGCCTAGTACAGCTTTTATTTATTTTTCTAAAGAAGAGGGCAAGATGCATCCCTCCACCTAAGATTCAAACCCTCCAAGAAATGTTCTTTTTCCAGACCCAGTATGGAGCTCATCCAATACCCTGGATGTGGAGGGATTTTGTTTTCAGAGATGCCCTGTGTTGCACTAGTGTGATTCTGGAACTGCAGATTCACAAGTACATCTTCAACCTTTATTCCCAATCCATGATAGTTTATGGCAGTGTCAATGATTTACCACATTCTCCCTCTTGTGGACGGCCTTTAGTAGGAGGGGACAAGTAAGGCAAGTTGAACACAATCATGCTGTAGAAAGATGTGTATGAGGAAATCAGTTTTTAATGTCTTGTAAGACAGTAAAGACTTCCTCCTTGGGAGCCAGTAAGTTTGAGAAACACCAAACCAAATAATGACCTTTAAAACAATAAATTATCTAATATTTTCTTTTCAATACACTTCCAATGCTTTTTTTTATTTCTCCTGCATTTTTGACCAGAAGAAGGAATGTATGTTGGTTATTAAAGTGGCACTGTGCAATCAATGATCTCAAGCCTTGAAACAATAAACTTCATCTAGTTTTTTTTGTTAGTATGATAATTGTCATGGGAGGGATGGCTGTGTTGGGAAAGTTCCCTGCTCCTGGCATTAGCTTTTGGTACTGCCACAAAAACTGCTGGAGGATGATGTGAAGATAAAATAACAGGAGCCTTAGGGCTATGAAAGAAACTGCTGCTCAATATTCAGATCCTTTTGCAAAATTTATTGTGCAGCATCTGCAGCAGTTGGTAGTGAAGATCTCATCTCCAGAACAAGACAGACACAGTATTCCTTGACCCCAACAACACTGCCCCAGAAGATGGGGTCTCCTCTGTCCCTGACTTTTCATTCAGTGAAAATCTATCCAGGCACAATCAGAAGGATGTGTTTCCCTAGTCATAGCTTTTTATTTCCTTATCAGAAAACTGTAAAGCATGAAGAAGACCAAAAACGTGCCATGTCATATAGCAATGTACACAAATATGAAGCTGTTTTTACCAGGTTTTAAAATGAAAATGTGAAATATTCAGAGACCTGGAAGGAAAAGCAGACAGTCACACAATATGGATTAAATTCTCCAAGAAAGGTGTCCCTCTTCTCTGTCTCATGTGTACCAGCTACTCTCAGGGCTGAATCCCACTGGAGCCCAGTGTCCTCCAGGCTGAAGAGACACTACACAGTCATTGTCAATGAAGAAGGAGAATCTACCCACTGGATTTGCCCACTCATGATTTCCTGCTGCTCTGCTTTCTTTGCTCATTGCTTTCTTTCAGTGCTCACATATCCTTGTTTTTCTCCATAGAAGAATCTCCAAGATTGTACACGTGGGGGGAGCATTGCACACTGATTCTGCCTGCTGATAGGCAAGGCACTCTTCTTTCACTGCATTAAAGAGCTAAACACTTCTTTTCCTGTCAGCTGAACTTCTTCTCTGGGAAAGCTCATCTGCACTGACTTGTTAATAGGAGCACATAATTTCAGTGTCAAAGCTCTGTCTTCTTTGCAAGTTTGCTGTACCTCTGGACCTTGCAGAATCAATTCTCCCAACTGTGGAGTCCTGGTTTTGCCAAGAAAATAGCAAATCCTGTGTTTTCAGTTTACAGCTGCAAGCTTGGAGGGACTGACAAAGATCTTATTTTCTTTATAAACTGTGGTAATTTTTTTCTACAGAGGAATTAATTCAGCTCATATTTCAGGAGCTGGAGAGAACCACCAAGTTCATGCTGCACCCTCTACTGAAGGTGATATTTTTTTTTGATCTATGGATTCTCTCTGGCTTAGTGAGACTTCTGGGCACTACAGTAATAAAAGAACAAAATAGGAAGTGGAGGGTTTGTTCTTAAAGCCTAGTAACAGTCACCAGTGAGCAGTTACTCTGCTGTAGGGCTGCCTGTCCCTTCTTTCCACGGTAGTTCAGGCGGTTGAACTCCTCCATGACCTGCAGCATGCTCTTTCCTTTGGTCTCTGGCAGCACCAGAAGTACAAAAATAGCCATGGACAGGCAGTATGCCAGGAAAATAATGAAACAGAAATTACCAAGACCTTCCTACAGGAAAACAAAGAGAAAAATGTGTTCATAAACATTTATCTTGATTTCTTTCGTTTATGTTATAGAGTTTCTGGGTTTGTATTTACTAAAAGGACTTGGTCAGAGACTGAGTTGATATAAATCCTGCTTCAAATGACACCTGACAGTGTCTGCCTCTGTCACTGTGTCTGTGTTGTTCTAACTTGTGTAGAGTTAGAAGCACAGAAGAAGTAGTTAGAAGTTAGAAGTTAGTTTTTTTGTGGGCTTGCTACACTTCCAGTAAATACCTGGTTAAAAAGGAAGAGGCCATCAGAACTGCAATTAATTTGGGCTCTGTCTGTTGCATGAAGTGTTGGTAAGAGAAGCATGCTCTGGGTTCAGAAGGGGTCTAACTTCCTCTGAACTGAATCAAGCACCCTACTTGGCTTACCACAAGGAAAGGGAACACAAGTCCAAGGACAAAGAATTGGATCCAGTTTGTAACACCATTAAAAACATAAGCAGTTGGTCTGTATGACTGAATGAATATTTCTGTGATCAAGGGGCATACTACTCCACCTGAAAAAAATATTGAAGAGAGAAGGAAGCTTAGAAATTTTGCAAGATGCTTCTGTACCTCATACTTAATTTTGCTGCATAAGTTCATGGCTTTAAGTGGCCAAGAAGTGTCTGAAGTGGTGCTTGGCTCTTCAGAAAAAAGGCATGTAGGAATGCAATAGGTAATGAATTTTACTTCCTACCACAGTTTGGAGAGAAATATCGACACCTGCACTGAATCAGAAGTAGGGATTCATGTCTGTTGTGGAACAGCTATGCTGGGATCTCTCCTAAAGGCTGCAGTGAGGAAGGAATGAGTGAATAAATGAAACCATTCCAGTAGAAAATACCAACCTGGCCCAATGCCAAAGCTCATGATGAAAATAAAGACAAGTGCAACAGAGCAGTATGGTACCCAGGAAAAGGAGTCCTGTGGTAGGAAATGAAAAGCAAATAAAATCAGAAATCAAAATTTTATTTATCTAGCTCCATTACAAATGTTCATCACTACTAAGTATGTCAATGTTTAACATAGATCTATTTCCTCTACTTTCAGAAATTTCATGAGATAGCCTTGGCAGTGATCTTGGTTGTGTAAAACTACTGTCTTTAATCCATATGTACATGGCTGGGAACACACCTCTATGAATATGATGGTTAGCCCCAAAAATACTTCTACTCACTAAAAGGTAATTTGTGAGGAGGGAAATAGTCCTGATATCTGTCATACAATAAAACATGGGCACAGTTCTAATGCACCAGTGGGGTCTTACCTGCAGTGAGAGTGTGACTGTGAGGAGCCCTAGAGCCAAGGCCATGACAGTGTAGTTTTTCCACAGCAGTGTCTTCCTCCCTGCACGATCAATGAGGAAGCCCTGCAAGCAGGAGGAGATGCTGCCAGCTCCGAGGCACAGCCTGGGGCAGGCACTGCTGAGCTGCTCCAGTCCCTGCCTTCACTGGCCAGGCAGGGAGTCACTGTGGGACTGGGCACTGGGAGCTAGCACCTCTCTGGGAGTGGGGAAAGGCAGCTGGGGGGCCTGGGCAGGACCAGGAGCTGTAGGGAGGAGGGTCAGGGTGCAGGGAGCACTGGCTGGGCAGAGGAGGTCAGAGATGGTGTCCTGCAGGCAAAGGAGGGCCAGGCAGGAGAGCAGAGTAGGAATGCTTACACTGTTAATCGCTGTGACTCCTACAGCCCTGAGTCCTACTGACAAATGACATCTGCCCTTCCTCCACGGGGGAGCTGGGATTCCCAAGACTGGCCCAGAATGAGTTGTGATTTTGGCAGAAAGACTCCCAACTCTTTCCAGAAGCTCAATAGAAATGTCCATGTTTGCAGGGTGTGGGGAGAGGACTTTGGGGAATCTGACTGGTTCTGTGGTTGATTTGTTGCAAAAATTTGATTATTGAAGCTCCATTTACAGTATTTCTAAAGATCAAAATGAGCAATGTATTACAGCAGAACAAAATTCAGCTGAAAAGCCACTTACACACAGAACTGTGGAGAGGATCTCAGCGGTCCCAACCCCCAGGGAGACATAATGGGTTTGAGAAGGGGGGATTCCAGCCTTTATAAAGATACTGTATGCATAAGAGTAAACCTGGAAAGAACAGAAATTTCTGAAAGCTGTACACATGTGGCCATGTTTACACTAGTATCTGTCTTTTTGAATGGAAAAATAACTAACCATACCTTAACAAAATAGAAAATCATCTCATCATAACAGGGTAATCCATAGAAATACCTTCAGAAGATACTTGCTAAAACATAGCTCTTATCCCAGATCCCAAAGTTCCAGGGGAAAGGATTGTAATAAACAGTAACAGACCCCTCCCTAGGTGCTGTTGCAGTCATTCCCAGCTCCCTGCAGAGCTGCTCTTGCTGAGAAGCTTTGCCAGCCAGGCAGGGCAGAGCAGAGCTCGGCACGTACCACGTTGGCGCCGATGAGCTGCATGCAGGAGATGACGAGGAACAGAGTGATGAGCTGCCAGCGCACTGCCCTGTCCCGCAGCAGGTCCCAAACGCCCTTGGCCTTCTCCCCACGGATGGCTTTCTGCTCTGACATCATGTCATCTATTTCTGCCATATGGTCCCCATCTCCCCAGAGCTGCTTCACGGCTGGAAGGACAGCAGAGGTGACCAAGCTCACAGACATGAATCCAGAAGATTATTTCCTGCTTTGCAGAGTATCTCATTAGAACTTCATGCTCTGTTCTTGTGTGAACTTCCTAAAGATCTGGGCTGAGATGACACAGGTCTAGATCATTGCTGTCTGTTTTTGCCCATAAATCTCAATATGACCTCACCTTTGGCCAATAGCTGCTGACAGTCTTTCAATGTAAGTCACACCTAAGTTCTTACCAATCCTTCCCTGAATAGCCTCCTGCTAAAGGTGCAGTTCTAGTGCACACTCCAAAACACAGACAAGATAAAAATGCTCCTACGTATAATTTTTTTTTTTT
>VZTT01039567.1:2565-13487 GCA_013400855.1 Buphagus erythrorhynchus | reverse complement strand
TATTTTGACCCAAAGTTGCATTTTATATATTGAAAAATATTTAGATAAAAAGTTCTTTTTGCTATTAACTGTAATTAGGTCTCAAGACATCTGCCAAGATGGAAAGTCATCTGCTTTTTTCCTTTGCAAGTCAGTGACATTCTTCCAGCAAATTTAAGAGAAAACAAAACAAAGTGATTTATGAAATCATGTGATTTTAGAAAATTATTTATCTTATCCAGTATATCTCAATTCCTTAGTCCCATACCTGTTCCCAAGGGACACGGTGATCTTGGGCTTATCTCCCTTCCACTCTCCTGTTATGCTGAAAAACAATTCAAAAAGCTGCTGTGCTCTTTCACACTGGTTTGATATTCATCAGCGAGGCTGAAATAAGTCAGTTGTAATTATGGCATGAACCAAGTCAGGAGGAGAAAGGAGACTCTGGAGAAGCAAGATTCCAGAGTATTCTTTTCTTATCATTCCCAGCATCCTGAATGGGTGGATGTGTCTCTATCCTTAGTGTCACACCCAAAAGTATCATTGAAAGTGGATTATCTCCACCAAAATGTCAGCAAGGAGTAGTCCAGGAATCCTGGACTATCCCCTCCCAACTCAACCAGTCCTTTTCATTATGGAGAAAAAGGTCCATGCTAGATTTTTCTCTCCTTTCATTCCTATCCTCACAGGTTTTCTTGGATTCAGCTGCATGGGTCACTGCTAAAACTGTAATTGCAATAGGTAGCCATAAATCCTCAATGAAAACCTGAACATTTAAATAACTATGCAGCTTCCCTAACCAGACCTGCTCCAGGAAGGGTCCATCCTATCCAGATTTCATCTCAAAACCCACCTCGAGCACTCCTCCATGACAGCCACGTGGCAACAGCTGGGGGAGGTTTCCTGGATCTGTGCCCACCTGGGAGCCAGAAAGTGGCTCCAAAGGCACAGCAGGAGCTTTCAGGGACTCCTCCTCCTCCTCTCCACACTACAAATACCTCCCTCTCTCAGCAAATTTTACAATGCCCAGAATAGAACCTTGCTGGAAATAAGTTTCTGCTGTGCTGCAAAATACTGCTGTGGACTCAGTGACTTCAGTGTTTGGGTATTGCAAACAAACAGGAGCAGATCCACAGTTTAACCAGGGAACAGCTTGGAATCCCCTCTGCTGGAAGGTGATTTCACCATTCTCAGATGGTTTAATGACACCCTTCTCCTAAGTGGGGGAATTTAGGGAGCTGGAGAAAAAAGGAGAAGAGAAAGGATATAAATTTGTATTTTCATCACATCTCAAGTTCCCTACTTCAGGTAAAAGAGATCAAACTATTTTCATTGGAATCCCTGGCCCCAAAGGCCTATGGTTACAATCACACATCTTGTTTCATTATGACAACTGGATAAATTACATATTCACCAACAGCTCAGCTTTGGAATGAAGCACAAGCATATGGGGGCAGCTGAAGGAGAAGAGAGAGGTGCATTATCCCAGACAGAGCTCCTCAAACTCAGAATTGGACAAGACTAGCCAGAATTACATTAAGTTTCTCTGAAACTGGGATTGCAGTTGGCCCTAAAGCTATCACTGTGTCTCAGGCACCCAGAACTGAGAGTGTTTGCTGATAAATTACAACACCAGTTAGAAATCCTGGAAATTACTTGTCATGCCAAGCTATGGGTTTATTTTTAACCAGTAAACTTCTAAATTTCACCTCTCCAAAATCAAAATATAGTCTCAAAATTCCTCACATGCCAAACCTACTCTTCTCCCCACCTTATTCCAGGAGCTGCTGGCAGAAAATGAACCTAAACCCTATGGAATTTATACAAGTGAAAAAGTGTACGTGCAGTAGGAGTGGATGCACCAGCTCTGTGCAGACTGGCAGGCAACCTCTAACCTATTTAACTGGAGCCTGAAAAAAGATAATTTTTATTTGGCTGGACTGAAACAGATCTGGACGTATATAACTGAGACACACCGTAACAAGCACAAACACTGCAGACTCATTTCATAGCTATGCCTATTCCAAATTAATCTGAATTCAATTCCAAACTAGGTGCTGAAATAGAATAAAATGCAGCTGCAGATCTTCTCCTTCAGCACACACATATAAAGACCAGCATACACGTCACATCCGACATGGTGTGGGAAGCTCTGCCCTCCCAGGCTGCAGAAACACTTAGAAATTAGTCAGCAGTTAAAAAAAGGTCCAGGATGTTGATTACAAACCTGAGGACTGGTTTTGTTCCTGAGATAACAAAAGATAGCACAATAAAAAAGCGAGTTTATGTATGGTTTAGTCACCTTATCTGTGGACAAGGGAGAAGACCCCACTTTCATCTGAAGGAAGTGCATACAGGTGGAACTTTGAGAGGGACTTTGAAGTTGTACTCTTAAAGCATTTCCATAAATATTATTCTTGTGCCAATCTCTAGCACGGAAGCATTTGAAATTCAGAATTGCTTACATGCAGCCCTGGAGAAGAGCTTGAAAACTGAGGGAGATTTCAAGCCTTAGCACCCAGTGTGTGCCAGCAGGACAAGTATGAACTCCCTACAGCATTGATGGGACAGATGTTGTGGAAAAGTCCATTTCCAACCTTGTGCAGTGTTTGTTTCTAGGGCTGGAAGGTTCTACATGGGATCCTTCACCACCATCCCTGTTCAACTGCTGTGCCTCTCTCCCTCCAGCCTCAATCTCTGCAGAACATTAAGGACTGAGAAATCCAAAACAAAGCAGCCTGAAATCTGGGCTTTATTCAAACAGAAACATGAACAAACCCAAGAGCCATCTGGTCCCATGGTTTTGGTTGCTGAGCTGAGGGGGCACATCCTAAGGAGATTCTGCAAGAGCTCACACAGGGGCTCACAAACCACTCAAGGAAACATTTGTCTCTGGGAACTAAAGCCACGATCCAAAAAAAGGGCAATTCTCCTTTTGTATAGAGATGTTGCCACATCTCTATACATCAGTTATGGGAGAACACTGAAGTTCTTTGTCAAGCTTTTACTCACCTGTGTGCAGCACCAAGAGAGATAGGAGAGGCATCCTTTGATAGCAGAGCTCACCTAAACCCACCCAGCTCATGGGCTCAAACAGGACGTGCTGAACGTGGAATCCCAGTGGGATCCAACCCAGAGAAGGCATTTTCACAGAAGACTGAGAGGGCAGGAGGTAAGGAGAGCTTCAGCCAGGGACCTGCATCTCCTGGATCCCCTACCTTTGTCACAGAGGGAAATTTCCCATATATGGCCCAAGGCAGCAGGGTCACATTTCAGTGCAGGTTTCTGGCAAGCCCAGACATTCACACACCATGAGTCAGTGCTCCAGAAACCACTGGGCTTTAGAAACCAATAAATCTACTTCGTTTTGGTTGAGTTTTTAAATTCACCTTCTGTTGGGTTTTTTTCCTCAACCTTAGCAGTACACAGGCACTGTCACATTTTCATTTTGCTTCTCTGTAACTGGCAGAAGCATTTGTTTCCATTCTGGGGGTTTTTTACTTTGTAAAACGACAGACAAGATTTTCATATTAGACTAAATCCTGGTGTTGGGGCATGAAGAATAAAACCAGACCAACTATCATGGAGGTTGGGAACATTCTAAGCTGTCTTGCACTTTCACACAGCCCTCTAACAACAAAGAATAGTTATTTTTTAAATAAAACCTCAAAACATCTTCACTTCTGTCCTCAGATCCCAAACAAATAACAATTTATCTGGCATTTCAGCACAAGCAGACAGGACTGCTGCCAGTAAGAAGCTCCCTATGACACAATCTTTTCCACCACTGACCTGATAACATCAGCATGACCTTTCTTCTCTTTTGAACTCTACTCTTCTCAGTTCAATAGTTCAGCAGAAACTGAGCCATTTTTGATTACACAAACTAAATCAGATACCAGACATTCCGATTAAAAATAAACTTAAATCAAAATTTAAAAAAAAAATAGCATTGGGTAATTATTTTCAGATTAGTAATGAAATAAATAATGTGGGAAAATTCAGGGGGAGAATTTTTAGTTTCAGTTTCCAGCACTGTGAGTCTAGGCCACTTCAGTTCTCAGTGCTTGTGTTTTCCATAAGTAAAATACAGATAATGCCCCATCAGGGAATGGAATCAGTATTTCATTTCTTTAAAGCAGTACTATATGCATAATGGAATTAAATACTTTCAGAGAACTGCAGAGCTCACAGAAGTGAGGCACTTAAGGGAAGAAGAGTGAGTGAACAACCTCCTTGCAATTCTATAGAGCATCCTAACAATTTTACAACATAGAATATAAAAAAAAACCAGGATAAAACAAGATGATTTTGAGGAAAAATTCGTATTTGATGCAAGAGCAAAATACAGTTAAAGTCCTGTTCATTTTTTGTGGCTTTTTTTCGTTTGCTTGGTTTTTTGTTTTGTTTTTTTTAACTCTTTCCCAGTTCACAATCAAAATTATGGTCAACATGTAAAATAAAATATTTCTCAAAAAGCTTATTTTTACTTAAAGTGGCATTTCAACTTAAAAATAAAAGCGTTACTGACAAGCATGGCCTTAAAAAAAGTAGAACACTACAAAAAAACCAAAAAAGACTTAGCATTCTTGGGACTTAATGTGTGAAGGAAGCATCAGGCTGTCAAACTGCTGGCTAGGAAATCATCAAGGATTTTAGATTTCAAATCTTTTGTACGTGTTGTAAAAAAAAACACTTTTCTTAGAAGTTTAAAAGGTTTGGTCAATACATTTAGACTGTTTCCTCCATAATCAAGGATTAAGGCTGATCAGTCAAGCACACAGTGGATAGTAACAGTTTATACCCTTTTCTTCACATTTTCTTTCATTAGGGGAATTTTTAGGAAAAAAATTCTGTGTATTAGATTTAATGTCAAGCCTGCATCTCTTACTCCTGCCAGAGCAATGAAAGCTTTAGCTCATGTTATAAGAAGTTAAAAAAAGCAAGCTCAGGTCTCCAGAACAATGTCTTAGGCAGTGAGTTTGGCTTTGGGCAGAGCAGCACTGAGGGAGACAGGCCTCATTCCAAGAACGATCATCTTACTTCCCCCAGACAAAGCAAAGCCTGTCATGACCCAGCCTGGGCTCTGGCCTACATTCTGTTGGATGAAAAGCCTTCATTATATGCAGTTGAACACATTGTTTGAAAACCTGATATAAACGGCCTCTACCACAGCAAGAGCTGAACAAACTGAAATCATGCAATGTTAAGGGTTCCAAGAGACCAAAATGGCAAGTCTGTATTAAATGTGTTGTGTGTTCTCTCTAAAACACAAATGAAATAGATTTTCACCCGTGGCAGAGTTCAGAGATGGTATCAGGGTGATCAGATAAGGTAATTTGCAGATTTCAGGTGTCTCTGAAGGCAGATAAAAAGAAATGCTGCAAGTGCTTTGTTCCTAAGTGTGCTATTTTGCCATATACAAGCAGTCATTTACAGGTGCTTTGAATTCCAGCTGCACTCTCCCTGCACACCTTGTAGCCATTCCAAGTCAGTCCTGAAGCCCAGCAGCGAGTGAACAACATATTTCAATTCTTTCCAGGAATTCCTTCACTCAGAATGACCTTCCTGACTTTGGTATTTCCATTGCAAAAATCTACCTGTGATTTCTATTCAGGTCAAAGGAGCAAGTAACAAATAGTATAAATAACAGCAAGAATAGAAAAGTAGTTTTCCAAAAAGGATACTGATGGCTTGGGCTTTATTTTTATTAAATTCACGTTTCAACTCCCTCTTGTTTCTCTTCTGCATAAGAGACAAAATCTTGCTCCTCCTACCCCAGAGCCCTCTGCACAAGAAGATGCACAGTGACAGATCAGGTTTGACTGAGCTGACAAGGAACTCCATGATCCCCTGCAACAACTGATCAGCCTCTCCATCTGAGAGACATAAGGCATGGATTATGCAATATCAGCCTCTGTCTGACTGGCAGGAACCTGGGCCCTGAGCTCCAGGATCATGAAACAGCCCCCACATAAAAACCAGCCTCAATTTCTACTTTTTGGATTATACAGTCACAGGGGACTTGGAAATCTACACTTTACTTGGAATCTGAAAAATAAACTGTTTCCAAACTCTCCTGCACTGCTTGTGCAACAGCCTCAGGACAGGCAGGGATCTGGCCAGCTGTGCCACCAGCCACAGAAGCTGCATTTTAGAACTCACCCTTCTCTGGAACAATTGGAACTTTCTCCAGGCTGAAGTCTGCACACAGAGCTCAGTGTTTCCCTGAAAGCACACAACAGCTCCATTATCGTTTAACTACCAAAAACCAGCTCCAACAATCTATCAAGCTTGACATTCTATCCGTCTCTGCTGCTAGCCCAGACTGCTGGGCATATATATAGGAAGAGGTTCATGGATTCAGTAATAAAAAAGTTATTTTGTTAATCTAAACAGAGATTTCCCTTCTTTTAACCAATAATTTGCCATTTTAAAAACCTTTCAGGAACCCAGAGGCCTGTTTGTCCTCAGAGTATCAAATTCAAGTGTCTATAAAGAAATCTACTCCAGCAGATGAATAAAAGCTCAATTTTAAGATACATATAAAATAAATTCAAAGGCAATCCCACAGAGAAGGAATTGCTCACTGTCTCAGAGCTGCAGCACCAGTTGTGTTTCCAGCCTGGCCACAATTATTTTAACACCAAACTACAGCAGAGAATGAAGCTGCTGCTTACCACCCTCTGTGCCCAGGGACAGCACTGCTGGGCAGTTTTCCAAGTAAATCATGGCCCAGGCAAAGTCCTGGGAAGCACCAGCACTTCCATGGAAGCAAACTGATTAATGCATGACACAGCCTCTTGGAGGATGGCCTCAAACACAGAACTGCTGATGTGAGTCTCTAGGTAAAGGACACCTGGCAGCCATCCTCTGGTGCCAGCTGTCATTTTGCTGTGAGCAAGGTATTTTGACATCAACAAAAAGTAACATCCCATCAGTTTCAGTCTGGAATTCTGTGGGATGCAGCTCCTGACTCATTTGGGGAAAAACCAAACCAATAAAAGCTCAAGTGGTGTGGATTCAGTGATGCCACTTTGTGACACTGCAATCTGAAATCATCCATGTGTATATGTAGAATATATAAAGCCCAAAGGAACCATTCTTCTTGCAGCAGAGGTTACCACGCAACAAGATACTCCCAAAAAAGAGTATTTTAAATTTAAATTATGTTTAATGAGTTTCAAATCTCACTTAACATCAGCCTAAACTAAAGGATTCAAAGCATATGCTCCTTAAGTATATTCTTATAAACACATCCCACAACCTTCTGAATATAAAAAGGTGGCAGCATTAAAAAAAGCTGATGTTTAATGAATATTTTAGTCTCCACTGAAATCCTATTCCAAGACTATTTGGCAGAGGAGCTGGAGGGCATTAGAGAAAGAAGCCTGATTAATATTTTTGAGTAAACTGAAAACCTCAAGAGCAATTAATGTGAAGAAGTTGTAGATTTTACAGACACTGAGAAGAATTAACAGCATCTCAGAACAACAATTCTTTCTAAAGCAATTCCCTTATGGGAGCATAAATTTAACAAGCCAAAAAGGCCTTTCAGAGGTTGAATAAGCCATCTCAGTTCTGAATAAACCAGTTGAGAAAGAAGGAAAAACCTAATACAAAATCTGAATTCTTGATCTGGCAGTCACACTCTTGGTTTCTTAGAGAAGAGGGTAATTTTTCAACCTTGCAGTGCTGTTTGAAGACTAAATAATCAACTTTAGAGGCACCTACCAGCAAGGGGTTAGAAACCTTTGCATGCAGGTGAGTCCTGGTCCTGACATCAGCCCAGCAGTGACAGGATTGTCCCCACCTGTGAAACAGAAATTCCACTTACTCACCCCTGCAAAGCATTCCCTGCTCATGGAAGTTCATACTCCCAATCTCTGGCTTTTGTAAGGACAGTCCCTGGGAAGGGGAGGAAAACAGGCTGGATGGGAAACCAGAGAGAGGGACTGTCAAGGAAAACGACTGGAATTACTCTGGGGAGCAGGAGCCAGACTGAGGTTTCACAATGGGCAGTCAGAGGAGGGCTGGGGGAACATTTGCACCAGGTAAAGAGATGGAAGTGCAGAGCACAAGGCACAGGCAGTGAACAGCAGCATCAGAGACATCACCAGGGTCTAGAGAGAAGAACCAATTTTTCTGAACTACCAGGCACCCAGAGATCCTCTCTCCCTGCTCAGCAGCAGGACACACAGAGCTGTGTCCAAAAAAGAGCCACATGCACACACTTTTCTGCAGCTCACATTATCCTGCTGCCCACAGCGTGTTTCATCAAGCACAAGAACTTGGTTCAATGTATTTTGATTTCTTATCTTCAGATCAGGACTGGTCAGAAGGTTTAGTTTTGTCTGCAGGGGATCTTTAATTAGCTGAGCTTTAAGGTCCTTCCAACCCAATCCACTCTGTGATTCCATATCCTATTAAAAAACACTGTAAGGGACAGGAAAGTAGCCTAACCCTAATTAAACACCATTTTTCCTACAGTGAAACCAACACACCCTAGGTGAGGAGAGCATTTTACCCAGCCAGACCTGAGGACACAAACTGCAGTGCTGGGTCAGACACAGCCTGCCCAGCCCCACTGCCCCCTCTGAGCTGGCCTAGGAGAGCCAGAGCAGAGCACAGAGCAGACCATGCAAATCTGCTTCCACCCCTCCAGGCAAAAACTGGTTCAAAGTCCAAGCTGCAGGTTTAATAACAGCACTGGCACTTCAGCTCAGATCATGCTCCAGCCTAATTGAAGAGTTTACAATCTCAGTTGTTATTAACAACAAACAGTGGTGCAAAGTTGCACAAGCAGTGAAAATGACACCATTTAACAAACAAACACAAACCCACACTGAAGTCAACAACAATAAAGAGAAAACTGAAGATGTGAAGAGGATAGATTTCAGTCATAAACTCAACTAGTGACCACTAACCTCCCAAAAACTCTCATATGATTCCCTTATACTCTCAGTGCAGAGTAGTGCATTCAGCTCTCATTTTAGGAGCCAAATCACATGGTACCTGACAATGAGAAAGACTGAGCCTCACTGAAAGCCATCCTACTTTTTCTACCCTACAATTAAACACAATACTTAAATGATGACTTCCAAACTATTCCAATTCAGCAAAAACTTGAGCAATTAAGCATTAACCCATGAGCACCACTGTCAAGGCAATCAGCCTTTAATTAAAAGTTCAGTTGCTAGAGCTGAGTGGATGTGCAGTCACAGAGTGCTGCAGCTGGGTAACCCTGCTCCAAGATTCCCAGCCCCCAATGAGAAACACAACAGCCAAAGGTGATTGTTTTGGTTCATTAGACCCAACTGTGCCACCAAAAACAATTGTGATTACAGAGAACCACTACAAGATCCCCCTCCCCATCACTGTGGGCACAAAGGTGTTCAGGAATTCAGTATTTGATGGATGGAGGTAGGTAAACCCAAGGATCTGGAATTTGTAAGAAACATTTAAAGCTCATCACAGCTTTCTGCTTCACTCCTTAGGTCTGGAAAAACAAGATAACAGTGGGAAAACAAAGGATTAAAACTCTTTTTGTTTATGCAATCATGCCTTAATGATCATCTGCCTTAAAATCTGAGTTTCAAAGTGTTAAAATACAACCCACCACAGTGTAAACACATTAAAATACCAGCTTAAAATGCACCTGTCTTCTCCCATCCTACTGATATGGAGAGCTAAAAAAGCTTCTTGTAGATCCACTGAGTTCTTCACCAGCCCCACAGTGAGGTCAGAAAGATCAGAAAACTGCCACAGGTCCCTGCCCTGGTGTGGAACAGCTCTCCCAAACCAACGTCCAAGGTTACATCCTGTGCTCCCCGCAGAAGACACGCTGTGTGTCACAGAGGAGGAAGCGAGCTCAAATGAAACACACAAACAAACCCCTTCTGTCTCGGCCAATTAAACATTACCCTGAGCACAGCTTAATCCAAGAGGCATAAAATTAAACTGTTCCTATCTACACCTGGCTGTGCTTGCAGTGCTGGAAAACACCCGAGTTTTTTCTGGAGTGCAACTGGTTCTTTATCACAGGGTCAAACACTGGGCCTGTCCATCCTCAGCCTTTTAACCTGAGGAGACTCTGGCAGGATCCTGTTCTCACTGCAGAGCTGACATTTATTAACCTGCCAACACCAAAATACTGCTAAGAAACTGAAGGATGAGTCAATACTTTCCCCACAGGAAACACCTTGACCTGCTTAGAGGAACAAACTGCTCGGAAGGACACTCGAGGACTTTTATTTTCTGAACAACTTTTGCTTTCTGCAGCAAAGGAAGGACTTTCTCAGCTTTCACTTTGCAGTACGCCCCCCAGTTTTGAGCAGAGAAGGAAATTATTTGGATCCTTAACACCAGATTACACTTTGGACATGCTAAAATGCAAAGACACAATAATTTAAGCAGAGAGCTGTACAGAAGGCTGGTGCTTATCCTGAATTCCTCAGCTCTCATAGCAATTTGAGCAGAATAACCTGCTGAACCCCAGAGGTCCTTTGGGAGCAGAACTCGGAGAAGGAAGAGTTGCTCATCACCACTTTTAAACATGAAAAAAAAGAGGCTGCACCAGAGTACCACTCCCCCTCATGAGGGAAACTCGGTGAGGAAACTCCTTGACCCCATCTCCCCAAAACAAAACCCAGGTGCTGCACCTGTCCCAACCCGAGCAGCCCCATTCCCCCTGCCCTGTGCCCCCCAAATCCTGGCAGCCCCCCCTGCCCTCTGTCCCCCAATCCAGAGCCATTCCCTCACCCCACAGCCCCTGGATAACCCCCAGTGACAATTCCACGGCCCCATGGACCCCACATTTACCTGTCCTCCTACCTCATCCACCCTTCTCTACCCTGGCAGCCCCCATTGCCCCACACCCCCAAACCCTGGCAGCTTCTCCAAGATCCTCAACACTCCCCCAAAGCCTCACACACAACCCCAAA
>VZTT01039566.1:0-15686 GCA_013400855.1 Buphagus erythrorhynchus | reverse complement strand
AAGTTACAGAAAGTATTGATTTCAGAAGGTGTGTCCAGATACCTTGGCTGAGTCCCTCAATTAAAAAATATTTGACATAGTATTCTGAAGGAATGATATATCAGAGATTTTAATTAACAAATTTAAAGAAAATACAGACTGGGATTGTTCATCTACACTCACATACAGACAATTTGGCATGAGCTGGTAGTTGGACTGCCTACAATATGTCTGGGAAAGAAAAGATTGGCCTGGTGAGGTGTGCTACAGAAAGGTCTACCCTGGAGGCTAGGCTGTCCTTTGCTTTGGCAGTTCTACGGCACTTTCAGCTTTGAAAAGCTCCCACCAGTGATGATCAGTTCCTGCTTAGAAAGCTTAATGCTCTGTCTCTCAAGAGGTGTGCCCTTGGGAAATTTTGGTNTTTTTTTAATCTGCAGGTCTTAAAGATTTTGGTGTTTACCAAACTAAAGTTGTTACATTTGAAAAGATAACTGCATGCTGAGTTCAATGACCTTTTGTCAGATCAACTGCCCTACTGCCTAAATGTGGAATCTTCTGTTTGATGCCACAGGTAGCAGTCAGCATCACTTCCCAAGGTGGGAAGCTGCTCTTTGTGCCCTGAGAAGGAATTCTGTGCTCCTCCAAGATGGCAAGATTACCTGACAGACAGCCATGCAGAAACAAAAAACACTGTATTATAAAATGTCCTACTTGGTGATAAATTGTTAGGGACTTTCTGCAGCATGCAAAACTTGGACTTTGTCTGATTTTGACACACACAGGAGGAATTTTCAGCCATAGGTGAAGTATACTTGTCGCTGTTCTTCATTGGTGATATTAGTCTAAGAAATATACTCAACAGAGGAGACATAGCTTGGGGTATATGCTGGTGGGAGTTCATTATTGCTACACTATTCTCTGACAAATCCAGGATCCTGAACATATAGCAGATAATACATCAGAGAGGCAGAATGAAGGAGGACATGTCCAACATTTTGCCCCACTAAGGGCTGCTTACCTCTGGATCAGCCCAGTGCACAGGCTTGCAGACAGAGGGATTCAGTTGTGTCCTGAGGACACCAGTTTTGTTACTTCACTTTCTAATCATTCTCTGTCAGGGTTAGACCTCCCTGTGTGGAGTAAGCTCTGTGAATTTGCAACTAATAAAATATGTTATAGCATGAAATCGGAAATGGGTTCAGATGAAAAGTACATTGTCGCCCTAAGCCTATTGAAAATATTTGTATTATCTACTGAAGAAAGGACTCCACCAACGCCTTTTAATCACAGGATCATAGGATGGTCTGAGTTGGAAGGGACCTTACAGATCATCTTGTTCCAACCCCACTGCCATGGGCAGGGACACATTCCAGTAGACCAGGCTGCTCAGAGCCCTGTCCAAATTGGCCTTGAACACTTCCAGGGATGGGGTATCCACAACTTCCCTGGACAGCCTGTTCCAGGGACTCCCCACCCTTACAGGAAGGAATTTCTTCTTGATATCTTATTTAAACTTACCATCCTTCAACTTAAGACCATTCCCTCTTGTCCTATTACTAATGGACTAATGTCTAATTTCATATCACTTTGAAGATCCAATCAAAATAACAAGTGTGCATCTAGGTATTTAAAGCTTAGATCGACTTGGTGCAACATGGCTTCAGATGAAAAGTACATTGTTGCCCAAACAGATAAGAGCTGCTTCAAAATTCTAATTTGGCTTTAAACATAGGCAGTCACAGAAAAAGCATATGTCCTAGAGTGTTTTTCCAAACTAGTGATTCAGCCTCTAGCCAACATCTAAAAAAGCTGGTCCAAAAATAACAGGAAAGGATTCCTGTATAGAGTTCTAAAAATTCTGGACTAAAAATTGTCCAGAGCAAAATAAATCTCCGATAAGGTCTAGTTATAAGTGTTTTGGTAGAATGTGGTCTATCTTTTAGGATATGTCAGGAACAGTCTAAAAGGATGTTACAGAAAAACTAGAGGCAATGTAACACGTCTGTTATGAAACAATAACCTCTTGCTGTCTCCTAGAAACACAACTCACCTACAGAGTTTTGTCCTACTTTTAAAAAGGCCTTAAGAAAGTGTAATCATAAAAATGTGACAAGGTGTGACAGTACTTGAGAGAACAAGGTGGAAAGGATACTGACACTTAGCTTTTAGCCATGTATATATGTTATTCTTGCAAATATTTAACAGACTGTGTCTATGCAAAAAGCTAGAAATGAAAAGGTAGGGGAGTGAACACAACGGAGTGTGCAGAGCCACAAAACAAGATAAAACTGTATCTCAGTCAAATATGTAAGGACATTGAAGTAAATCTGCAAGATGCTATGGGAAAGAAAGCAGGTTGTAAATGGCTGTTAATTGCAGGCTGCTATTAATTAGCAGGAGTATCTCTTTATTCTTGATTTTCATTGTTCTGGCAGACAATCATTTTTGCTTATATATACTTTATATTAGATAAGTGTAAAGAACACAGAACAAATGTCTTTGAGAATAAGCGGGGCAAACTGCATCACGTTTTCTCTGCTTCCCTATTTCTGAAAGTTTTATATTTTGACAAACCACATTTTTCCTGTAACAAAACACTCAGATGAAGAGCTGTTATAGAAGTTGACTAAAGAAAGAAGACCCTATGTTTTCTTTCTGTTACCAATGTAATGAGCAATATAATGCAGCTGTTACCAATGTGATGGGAATGTGAGAAATACTTCTACCCCAATTCTGACTACTGACAAAGGCACCCAAAGGAAGACTGTGACATCCCAAAGTCTACCCCAGTGGTCTTAATGTGTCCATGAGGTCCAGTGGGTCAGGTAGACATCCCTGGAGTAGGTCTGCCACTGGGGATTCAATTGCTTTCCTGCTGCTGCAATATCTCCATACACTGAAGAAGGATCATAAACATTTCAAATCCGTGAGGGGGACTGGTGACTCTGTCACCAAAAAAAAAGAGACAAAATCAACTCACAGGAACCTCAGAGCACCAGAGAAACTTAAAATAAGATTCAGAGGTTGTGCATGGAAGCCCCAGATGTATAACTGATGTGGTTATGCTTTGTGGGCTCAGGTTACAGTTTGAATTCAACAAGTCTTGCTGATGATTAAGATATTTTTCTGAAAATGGTTTAGTCATTTTTAATGTATTTTCAAAATAGTTCATTCTATAGGTAAAAGCAAACAGTGACTCAATTACTTCTTTCCTATTTTTTTGTACTGTTCTATCTTGGTGTGAAGATAGAATCATCCTGGGTTTTAATTTTCCTCATATTATTGACAACACTATGATAAAGCAAAATAATCTGTTAGGGTGAGTGCTTGTAAATGGTCATGAGAATTGAAGTTAAAGAACAGGACATAACTCTTTTGTGACTCTAATACTAAAGACATTGTCACAGACAAGGTCTCTTAAGTATGTTTCAAAGAATATTTTATTGTTATTTCCTGCCTCTTTGTATCAGTTGAGCTATTTGTGTAGCTTACTTTGAAATGAAATACTGATCGAGTGGCAACCAAGTACACAACAGCTGGACAGCCATAACTGGATAGATCATGTATCACCAGAAAGGTTGATGAAATTACTCCAACTGAGAGGGCAGTCTGTTTGTAAGCAGAGAGATAATGAGAAACATGAAATGAAGGGTGAAGAAAGTGACAATAACTTATTTAAAAACCCTGCTCTTGGGACTTAATTTCTTGTCAGATACAAAAAGTTCTGGGTTGGGATGCCACAAGATAGAGAAGCAACACAGTGGGTGGCCCAGGGACATGGCTTCCTAGCAATACAGGCACAGCCAAACTTGCTTCTTGGGGAAGAGCACAAAATAACTCGATCTGATACCTTCAGCAGAGCAGCAAAGGTAGCTCTGCCCCATCACAAGGGAGGAGGCTGACAGGGTTAGTATAGGCTGAAGTGCCCATACTGCATGTCTGAGAGTGCAAATCCTTACAGAATCTGCCAGACCACACAGTCACCCTTCCCAAACCCACTGGAAATTGCTCTTCTCCTACATCTGCTTACCACTTCGTTCCTCCCACAGGTGTTCCACGACCTCCTGACTCCCTGAACCTGCCGGGCAGCTTCTGCAAGTGCTGGCTGAGAGGAAGCTGATACCCCTGTTTGTATTGGGAAAGGAAACAGGAAGTACTGGGCTGGTGTAGGACAAGGCATCCATGCGACAGGGAGCAGAGAAACAAAAAACAGGACAGTTGCTGGGCTTCATGTATGTCCTGCCATCCTGTGCCTTGACAAAGGGGTAGAGAACTTGAAATTGTGGGAGCAAACACCAGGCTGGGTTCCCCAGTGCTGCACACACAACCATGCTGCTCGTGTGGCAGGCCCCCTCTCTGGGCTGGGAGGGCAAAATAGGCAGCCCAAGGTGTCTATCTCCTCTGCTTGCATTTCATCTCACCTTGCTTTATGAGAAGCAACCTCAAAGAGAGGGGGTGTTCAGGAAATGGAACATCAATTTGAAACTCCAGAACTGGTGTGGAAACCAATGAGGACTGAAATACAGAGGAAGTAAACAGCAGTTTGGGAGGACAAGCACAGGAGAAACATGCTGCAGGGTCATCCTCAAATGGTGCAAAAAGGCAGGAAGATCTTGCAATCATTTTGATCTATGTATAGAAGTCTCTTAGATAAATGGCCTTTATAGTGATCTTTTTCTTTTTTTCATGAAAAACACCTTGTTTCTGAAAAGTTCTCTCTTGGAGAACTGAACACACTGGACTTCTTTGTAGTGAACATGAAAGTGATTTATTTTTTCCCCCTAAATGTAATTTTTTGCAGGCTGGACCATGTTTTTCTCAGGACATTTTTTCAGACAAAACCGACCCAAAGTATCCTGCCAAGTGTTACAGTAAATATTAGGCTATGTTTGACTGAGGAAAAGTCTGAGATTCAAGAGAAGATCTCAGGTGGTGTGACTAATAACCGTAAGATTTATTTTGCTTTTCATTATTCTGCTCTGATTTTTTTTTAGTAATTATTTCAGTTAATATCTCCAGTTCAAATTTTCCCTTCTCTGGGGCACAGCCCCAGGGCAATACTTATACCCTGCCAACCTGCTGAGCTGGCAACAAAAGGAAGCTCCAGGAGACACTGAACTTATTTTATCTGTCTCTTAGACTGATTGACTCACTGTGAAGTTTTGCCTAAAAGATATAATGATGTTCTTTTAAGTTGATACATCAATGGATAGCAGGTCTCATAATAATTTTAGGAAATGCATTTAAGCCAAAAGACCATTTTAACAGAAGTACTATGGATTTGGAATGGACAGTCAATTACCTATAAAGTACTTTCTCAGAGATTAACATAACATTAAAAAAAAAGTATGAGTTTTAGAATGTAGTGCAATTGCTGCTGGTATTCCTTTACTGCAGTCTATTATCCTAAAAGGAAATTAGGAGCTAATAGCTTTGAGACACTATAAAGCCAGTAAGATATAAGTGCAGGAACTGTAATGTATAAAGACCAACTTTTAGAGGATAATAACTTGTTCTTGCTGCATCCTTACAATGCAGTTTATTTATAGACAGTAAAATTAAAATTTGTTGCAGCAAAACTAAAATATAGCTGGTAAAATTAAAATATTTCCCCCCCATCGATTTTCTCTCTCTCTTTCTCTCTCTCTTTTTTAAATGTTTAAAGTTTAATCAAGAGACACTGGCATATGTTACAATTGGCATTATTGTCTGTCAATATCAAAATGTGTTGGGTTTGCACGGCCAGATTTTGGTGGCGGGGTGCTACAGGGCTGGATTCTGTGAGAAGCTGCCAGAAGCTTCCTTCGTGCTTCGGGGATAATATATTTAAGGGAAAGAAAAGTTATTGCACAGATGTAATTGTGGACAGACAAGAGTAAAGTGAGAACATGTGAGAGGAACAGCCCTACAGACATCAAGGTCAGTGCAGTAGGAGCTGCTCCAGGCACCAGAGCTGAGATTCCCCTGCAGCCCCTGGTGCAGCAGCCCATGGTGAAGCAGCTGTGCCCCTGCAGCCCATGGAGATCCATGGGGATGCAGACCCACCCACAGCCCGTGGAGGAGACACAGGCTGGAGCAGGGGGATGCTCTAAGAAGCTGTGACCTCTTGGGAGGCCTGTGCTGGAGCACAGGGGAACACCCTCCTGGCTGGAACAGATCTCCTGGCAGGACTTGTGACCCTGTGGGGAACCCTCAGGAGAAGGCTGTGTCTGAAGGACTGCACCCTGTGGGACAGTGGCCCATGTTGGAACAGTTTGTGAACTGTTTCCATGGGATGGACTCACACTGGAGAAGTTCATGGAGAATTGTCTCCTGTGGGAGAGACCCCATGCTGGAGTGGGGGAAAGACCCCTTTTCCTGAGCAGAAGTAGAAATGTACGATGAACTGACTGTAATCCTCATTCCCTGTTTCCCTGCACCACTCTGGGGGAGGAGGTAGAGCTTGGGAAGGAGGGAGGAGTGGGAGGGAAAGGATTTGTAAGACTTATTTTTCTTTTCATTATCCTGCTCTGATTTTTTTAGTAATTATTTCAATTAATGGCCCCAGTTCAAATCTGTTTTGCCCTTGACAGTATTTGATGAGTGAGCTCTCTCTGCCCTTATCTCAACTCATGGACCTTTCATTATAGTTTCTCTGCCTTGTCCATCTGCAGAGGGGAGGTACAAAGCAGCTTTGGTGAGTGCCTGGAATCCAGCCGGGGTCAACCTACTATGACTTTTTGGTGCACCAGCTGGGAATTTAACCCAGGTTACAAGAATGGGAATCTTATGTGATACCACTACAATGCAAACTCATGAATACCACAGAACCACAGAATGGTTGGGGCTGGAAGGGACCTCTGGAGATCATCTAGTCCAACACCCCTGTTAAAGCAGGTTTCCCTACAATAGGTTGCTTTGGCGATCTTCAGAGAAAGAGACTTCATATTCCCTCTGAGAAGTCTATTCCAAAGCTCAATCACCTTCAAAGTAAAGAAGATTTTCCTCTGTTCAGACAGCAACTTCCTTCAGTTTGTGCCTGTTGTCCCTTATCCCCTTTCTTTAAAAAATTCTCATTGTCACCATGGCTGATAATATTTAAGTATAGTGCTTTTCTCTCTCCTAGATTGTGTGCATAATCTAAATGCTGACTTTTGGCTCCTATTTCTACCTTTTTGTCCTATGGATCCCCCTAACTATTTTCAAAGGTGAAGTGTTGACTTCTGCTTTTTCAAAAACAACTGAAGCATCATTGCTGTTTATTCAGGTTTCTTAACAGAAAGGGTTTCATTGTAAAATTCTGCATCCCCTAGCAGAATTTTAGAAAAACTTGCTGTGACTAGAGCAAATTTTTAAAGCTGTTATTTATTTAAAATAGGAACAGGAAAAAGACGTCTTCCAATTTTAAGGAACTGGAAGAATCCTTATTGCATTTTTCAAGTTTGTGTATTGTTCAGAGTGTTTTATCATCAGATTAGACTCTTATTTTAATAGCTGTAGTAGGACACTGTTGCTGAGAAACTCTATCCTAGTAGAGCATGGTCACTGGGCATATGATCTCTGAAATCTCATTTTCTTTCCCCTGAGGGAATTACAGAAAGAGTCTCCTGCCAACTATGCTTAAGGTAAACTGGCACTGGCAGTTCCACTTACAGCTTTCCAAGCTTGCTGGCAAAGGATTGGGAGGGCAGGGGAGCAAATTTTTTTCCAAGCAATGGTACATTTGTGCCCTGGTTATTGCAAGAGAGAACTAGGGGATGACAGTGAGGTATGTTTTCACTGGAGTTAGAGGCTATCTGTAATGGAAAAATTATTTAAATACCAACTATTTGCTCCATGAAGACCTTTGTGCTTAATTACGACTACACAGGGGCAGTCAGCTAGGAAGAGTGGGTGCAATATAGAAAACCTAATTGGAAATTTGTTGTGTTGGTTTTTTCCATTCCTTCTATCCTTCTACAGACACAATACGCATATCAGATGCCATTTCTGACAGAATTTATGCTCAATTTTATCATTTACACTGGTAAGAATTTGACCACACATGTTTTGTGAAAAACTTTATTTCCATTCATTTTAAAATACTGATCCTACTGCTCCATTCAAAGCTTACTGTTCTTAACGGTTGTGACAGCTCAGTTTTGATGAAGATGTCATGTTTTAAGCCCAGCTGGAGATGAAACACAACACAGACAGTGTCAACCCCATCTTCTGAGAAGAGATTAACTCTACGTTATCTTAAACCAGGATACAAGATCAGAGTGTTATTGGAAATTATGAGAATCTGGTTCATGTAGGTCTTTGATAACTTTTTTCAACTTTGGTCAACTTTGATCAACAATGTGCAGATGATCCTTCTCCTCATTTCAGCACTGATAAGGCCACAATTCAAGCACAATACCTAGTTCTGGGCTCCCCACTACCGGAGAGAAACAGGGCTATTGGAGAGAGTGCAGCCAAAGGCTGCATTTAGATAGCAAAGAACTGGAGCGTCTTCCGTAAGAGGAAAGGTGGAGAGAGTTCAGACTTGTCTGCCTGTAGAAGAGAAGGCTATGGATAGATGTCGTCAAGGTGTACAGATGTCTGAAGGGAGGGTGTGAAGGCCAGGGAAAAGGGCTGTTTCCAGTGGCACCCAGTGACAGGACTAGGAGAAATGGGCACAAATTGAAACATGTAGGGGAGGTTCCTCCTCAACATCAGGAAATATTTGTTTACTGTGAGGGTGACCAAGCAGTGGCATAGGTTTCCCAGAAAGCTGCTGGACATATTCAAAGCTGTCTGGAGGTGGTCCTGGATAACATGCTCTACATGAGCCTCCTTGAGCATGAACATTTGACAAAGTGACCTCTGCAGGTCCCTTTCAACTTGAACTGCTCTGTCACCTCAAGGGCTTTCCCTCCAACAATGATGGGTGCCTTCTACTTCTCTGAAGGCCCTTGCTGGATCTATGTCAAGATACTCTGTTGACACTGAGGAGGTCTCCAGAACTTCCCCTCTGCATTGCAGGCTGCCTATTGCCAGGCCTTTCTGTTGGGGCACCAGCTTTCCATCACAAGACCCAACAAGCCTGAGTTTAAAACAGCCCCTGATCTTGCTGCTTTTAAGCAGCCACAGCCTCTATGCATGGACTCCAGTGGGCACAAATGCAAGGCATGCATGTTCCAGAGGGACCCTCAGCTTGTTCTAGCAACTCTGGCATGGGGGAAGGTAGGAGATCTGGGCACTGAGGAAAGACAGCACCTTTAAGTGCTCCTCCATCCTCTGCCTGGCTGCATGGAGGAGGTGCTTTTCGCTGGGATCCAGTGACAGGCTGCGTAGGAATGGTGCAAACCTGCGTCAGGGGAAGCTCAGACTTGATATTAGGCATCCTTGCTGCTTTCATTCAGTGCCAAGTTCCACTCACCCAGCTCATGCCCAGACTCCAGCTGAGCATTTGGCGAGGTTTGGAGTGCTGAATGAGGCCATTGGTACTGACATTGAGTGAGAAGAGTTGTTTATAGCAGGTCTTCATGCCCAGTCCCAGAGCTGCTGGAGGATTTTTCCCCTCCCTGCCAGGTTCAAGCATCTGGGAAACCCAGGAGGTGCAGTCACAGCAGCAGAGGTGAGTTGGAAGGGGACACCTCACTCTGGAAGGCTGTGATGGTTTTCTTCCTGAAGGACCTGGGCATTTCCATCACCCCTCTCCAGGTCATCTGATGGCTATGGTGCCTCCCCCCTTGCTAGTGTGAGACCTACTATTGCAGTGGCAGTGAGAGGGAGCCACTCATCACCAGGTCCCTGCAGGCCACTGCAGCGAGTGGAGAGCATGGCCATGGAGCACTGTCCCATCTTCCTGGACAGCTGGGAGGAGGCCAACTAGTGATGCATTGACTCCCCCTGTTCTGCCACCTATGCATCCTGTGTGGGCAGAGAACAAGTCCGTGTGCCCCTTCTGCCAGACAAGTTCCAGTAGTCTGCATGTTTCTCTTGTCAGGGCAAAGCACTGGGTGTCAAGGAAGCCATGGGGAAAGGTGACTGCTGTAAAGGATGACAGTCTGAGCCAGCCACTTCAGGTAGGGCCAGCAAAGGCAGCAGTATACTCCCAGTGCCCTATCTGCCTGGGAGATATCAAAAAAGCTGCCAATGTGGCCTATTGCATGCACAAATTCTGCTTTGCCTTTATCTGGTGAGGGCCAGGGGGAGGGATGTCTGCAAGCAGTCTTTGGGGAAGCTGCCATACTCAGTGGGAGGGGACAGTCATTATGAGGAGTATGTAGCTGGGTTATCTGCCCTCCTGCACAGCAGGATTGCCATGGAAAGGGCCTGCAGCTAGTCCCTACAGCTGCACTACAACCTGCACAGATGGCCCACCAAAAAACACTCCTCAGCTGAAAAAATGACTGACAGCACACAGAGGCAGTCACAGTGCACAGAGGCAGGCAGAGCTCCAGGGCCTTCCATTGCCCCCTTCCAGCAGGCTCCCACACCAGAGATAACCATGTCGAGTGTGAGAAGCACTGGGTCAGACCTGCGGCTGCTCCAGAGCCACAAAACAACACAGGGTGTAGTTGCAGGCCCTCAGCATCCCCCTCTACTGCCTTCAGTAAACACTGATCCATGGTGTGTATGTGTTTCACAAAGCCGTTGATTCTTCAAGAAACATCTGGCGTACTTTTTATGGACTGTCAGAAAATAGTGGCATGACTTCCAATGATTGTGCATGATCTAGCTCCGTTTTTAGGATTTTCCTCCTCTTTATGAAAAGGTTGCACTGCCCTGCACTTTTACATCCTTGTCTTGGTTTGAAAGACAGGTATCTGCTAAAAGGGACAAGAGCCTCCTTTTTTAAAGGAGAGTATAAATCCCCCCCTTTCCCTTCTTCCCTTCACTTTACTATGATTTTCAGAATTAAAGAGCTCTCAGGCAGAGATATGGGGGTAGGAATAACAGTTCTTTACTGATATATATATATATAAAACAAGAGAAACAAAAACACAACAATAGCAGCAAGATCAACAGCAACAGAGCAGAAAACCCAGTAAACAATTCTGGTTGTGGACCCCTTCCTTTTGTGGTGCGATTACCGCTCTGATGTTCTCAGTGAGAAGGGAGGAGAGGTGGTGGATCCCACGTGGCTGGAGGGGNAGGAGATGCGGGAGAGTGTCTGAGCAGGGAGGTTTCGGGATCCCAGAGTCAGGGAAGGCAGCTCCCACGTCAGCATGGCAGAGCCGAGTCAGCAGCGGCCGTCCTGCTCCCAGGTAGGAGAGTGAGCGGGCGGCAGAGCACAAGCCCCTCACCTCAGCTCTTCTTTTCTGGTGTTGCCCCTCTCCTCCCCCTTTCAAGAGAAAACTGTTAACTGGACTTATGGGTGTAGACCCAAATACTTAGCATAACAATGGGAAAAATTCTACAGAAAGAAAAAGGGAAAATTCAACCCCCAACAGTCCTTCCGATAGACAGTATGTGCTGTCAACACTTAATACTCTGTCCTTTCTCGTATGCTGTAAGCTTCTGGGTGTAGGATTTTCCTTCTTCGCAGTACACCTAAAGTACTGCTTTCCTACTTCTCTCAGAACAAATGGGGAATTTGGACCAGTTTCAGTAATATACTAGCTGGTACAAAATGCTGTCATGTTAGCAGTAACAGTTCAGGTCACTCACAAAAAGTGCTTGTTCTGGTTCTGTTGCCATTTGCTTTGCCCTTGTATATTGTAGCTTATCATGGTCCCTGAAGTTTTCAGTCACTTTTTGATGCAGATGTGGTGCTTAGGGACATGGTGTAGTGATGAAACTGGCAGTGCTCGGTTAATAGCTGGACTTGTTAATCTAAGAGGGCTTTCCCAATCTTAACTATTCTACTATTCTGTGTCTGTGTAGCACGGCAATGACCCACTGTGGCTCTTTTCTGCCTCACAAAGTAGCTCTTGTCTGCAGTGATACCAGGCTGAGCTCATTCTCCTGCTACATGAAATAATTCACTTTTATGATGTTTTAGAGCACTGTAATGAAAGCTTCCTAAAGCAAAGGGCAATAAAGAGATTTGGTGACCACGAACTTAAAGAATAGATGTTAAAATGTTAAAGAATAACACTGGGCTTGAATAATCTGTCTCTTGCTTTCCTCCTTTTCTGGTAGAATGTAAATTGTGCTTCTCCCTCCTCATGCAGCCTGCTCGGTAGGTTAAAGTTAGGAGTAAGGGAATGTCTCACCTTCCTAGTGCTCTATGGGCTAGCATAGCCAGTAACCACCTACCTTCAAATTAGAGGGGGAAGGTAAACTGAGGAGGTGCCTCACCACCCTTACAGTGAAGAATTTCCTCCCAGTATGTAATCTGAACCCATGTTCTTTCAGCTTGACTCCTTTAACTCTTGCTCAGTCACAGTCCCCCGGCAGCCTTCCTGCAGGCTGCGTTCGGGCCCAGCAGGCCTCCATGGCGCTCCCCCTCAGCTCTCTCCTCAGCTCCCACTGCTGCTCCAGGCCTGCGCCTGCTCTCCTCGTAGCAGTGCGCTTCCAGAGGGACATGGCACAAGGGGTGGTGCACTGGCAGGGCTGAGATTTCTCACTTAAAGCAGGTGCAGACTAATGATAGGCTGTTCTGTGGGAATGCTACAGATTCTGGCTGTGATTAGAGACTAACTAATCTCTGAGCTTCAACACACAAAACCTCTCCCTGGTGTTTTTCAATGAAGTTGGATGTAATACATGAATAAAGTGACAGCTTCTGTCACATTACCTGATCACATAGTCATTATCATGTTCTTGTATATAAAGGTATGATTGGTTGCATATCCAAGTAATCTCTTGACTGTGTTAAGAAGCTGTTGCACCAAACATGGTCTTCATTTAACCAAACATGCTCATTTCTACCTACATCTTAAATGTGAAGGAAAGATTAAACATGAAATCTGGAGAATTTTTTTTACATTAATGTTTCAGCTTAATTTCTAATCAAAGCTTAAACTGCTCACTGACTCACAGACTTCATCTAAAATATCACTTTTGTTGTTTTCTTGAAGATCCGTTTGACAGTAGTATTACAGAGTTCTTTGTGCCTAAGATACTTTGCTTCCCTTATCATAAAGCACTCTGCTACTGTCCTTGTGCATTTCTGCAGTTTAGCTCTTTTCCCTGCCATGTGTTGTAGACTAATTCCCAAGAATGAAACTACATTGCAAAACAAAAGAAGGAAAACATTCTCAAGGCTTTATCTTGACCTGAATGTTCATGTTGACTTACATGATGCAAGTTTTGAGTAATTAATGTACCTTTGACAAAGCGAACACTAGGGTCAAAAAAAGAATCCAATGTAAATGTTGTGATCATCATACAGTGGCTGCCTCTGGTTAATGTAGCTTCATTTGTCATTTTGTCAGGAAGGTTGCAAATAATTTTTTCTCAGAAGGTCAGAGGAAGAGGTGCAGTTGGACTATAAAAAAAAAAAGTAAACAACTCCCTGGGAAACTAGTAAGAGAAGGCATATGAAGGCATAGCCTTCAGATGAGCCTCAGACAAGGCACTGCAGGTTTACCCAGACTGGAAATTCCTCATGAGAGCATTTCTTCTGTAGCCCTAAAATCCTTTGGCTGCCTTGTCTCAGTCATACTCAAAGGCCAAGGTTTTTTTGTTTTCTCTCATGTTAACTGAGGTGTGAAGGTTAGGGTGACAGAAACAAGTCACAACATGGACACAATTTCTGATCAAATGTTGAAGGTTTTCCCCCCCATGAGTTGATCAAACACTGGCAAATGTTGCCCAGACAGGCTGTGGACTTTCCATCCTTGGGGGTACTCAGAATTCACCTTGAATGTGATGGCCTGATCAGATCAGATCAGATCAGATCAGGTGACCTCCAACAGATCTGATCAGTTGACTTCCAAAAATCCTTCCCACCCTGAGTAATTCTCTGAATCTCTGTGTTTTATGAAGGTGACATGCCATCTGCCTAACACAGAGGGACTTTAATGAGCTAAGGACATAAAGAAAGTAAACAACTTCTCATAAGGAATCTGGGAAAACTCAAAAGTGAAAGTCAGGGAAAATCAATTTATGTGAGATACAAGCTCACAAATAGAGATTTGTCTCTCCCACCAACCATATCCCAATATTCTCATTCCTTTGGTTGATTAGGACTGTGGGGAAAAAAAAAGAAGTTTATTTGTTAGAAGAGGACAAATTTTTCTCATGATATTGTTAGTCAGAACAAAATAATCTTAAAGTTCATGAGTTAAGACCTTCATGTTGTCTTTTTGTTTCATGTTTGTCTAAGTTTTTGGATCATTTAATTGCATATGTCCTTACACCTTAATGTATGAGATCCTCAGTTTTTAACTTGCACAATTATTACTTTCTCCACTCTGCCAGAAAATAATGTGAAATAGCAGAATAATTTAAATAACAATAAAAAAACTTTTCACCTTATCCCTATCTTCCTATACAATGTCCCAGTCAAAGAAGGCTGAAAACAGATTTTTTCAGTAAACCTGTTTCTTTAATGAAAGTAGATTATTGTCTGGAGACAAAGAGAGTTTCTCTGAGCTAATGAGAATCTCTCTGTGGTTGGTCTTAGCTTAGCTTCCATGTGTTTATTTCCAGCAGGGAAAACACCTAAAACCAAACATGCAAACTGGCATAATTCCACTCTTTGAAAAATCCTCTATCATTTTCAGTGTCAAAACCCACTTGTGCTGACATTATTTTATAGTGAATTCTTTGCCCATTTATTAATCAAAAGTCTGATCATACTCGTACATGTTTCTATAGACAAAGGGAGATTAATTATTTTCTTAGAGTTGTCTAGTTTTCTTGAGCTACGCTAAATTGGCAAATGATCTATATACACATACAAGAAAATAAAGAGAGAGGAATTGCAAAAATTAAGATGAACATGTGCTGTCACTCTGCTATGGCAGATTAGCAGCTGTTTTGCCTCCTCCTCCCCCTCAGCCCTTGGAGGATGTACATTACATCTCCAATATTGGCCTCTTCCCCCATCAGGGAGGTCACTGACCTGACCCAGCTTTTACCAGTGTATGCTCCCAACATTAAACATTTAACAAGGTGATAAGAGCTCAGGGGATTAGCATTTGGGAGAAAAGGGTATGACGTCTAAAACTAGCTCTTAATTAATAAAAATGGACACAAGCAATCTGTTTCAAAATCTCTGTTTAGCAGGAAGGGGATAAAGCAGGTTCTGCTTGTTTTTGCAGGAGGGAGAGAAGAGCACGGATGGGACCTGTAGCTGGATGAAAGTGGTGGATCTCTTGGGGGTCGGTGTCAAGTGTTAGTGTGAGAAGAAGCAATGAAAATTTTTTATTAACTGGAAACCAGTTAGCTGCAGATTAATTTAATGACCTGCCTCTTCCCACAGTTGCAGAAAGCCTAATAGCAGGCCTCTCCTAATAGGTATTATTTTCCATATCATTTGTCAGAGACAGGTTTCCTGCATGTGTGAATCTACCTAAAGAAGAGTTTCCTGTTCTTAGAATTAATTTCGCAGTATTGGTGTCTCATTTCTAGAGAAAGGAGACTGGGGGATTTTATTGAGACCCAATATGTAAAGCAATGCACTTTCTTGTGGTTCATTATGATTTTTTGTATTATTCTAGTAAAAGTTTGGGTCAAGGTGATCTAAAACAATGTTTGAAAGAACCATGAATGTTTCTTTGTATATAAACACCATAATTGCAAAATAGAAATAAAAACATATAACAAATAAATTCAAATTCACACAGAATCACAGAATCTCAGAA
>VZTT01039565.1:65915-103919 GCA_013400855.1 Buphagus erythrorhynchus | reverse complement strand
GAAAATTCAACCCCCAACAGGCAAATATGTATTTATTTAGACAATTTTTTAAAAGTTGATTTTTGATCCAGTACCTGGTAAAAGCTCCTAAGGAACCAGCTATGCAAATCCTTCTTTAGCTGTATAAATACTCTTTTTATTCTCCCTGTAGTTAACTTTCATGTGATGGCACAAAGGATGAATGATGATTAGCTGAAATCAGCACTTGGGAAAGAGGGAGAAGAGGGAAATGGATTATCTATCATATAGTTTCTTATATAAATTAAAAAATAAAAAATAAATTATATAATTAATTATATAAATTAATTCTTATATAAATTCTTATATCCTTATATAAATTACTGAGGTTTCAGTAATTAAACACTTTACAAGCAGGATAATAACCAGTAGCCTTTCCTTGTTATGGTATTTATCCTGGCTCTGCCATTCAGGTTGGCTCAGTCATATCAACTCCATTTCCTCACCCAGACAACAGGAATAAAAGTATTGACCTTCATAATAATATCTCTCAGAGATGAAAAGAGAGGAGATGCTCTGTAAGATCTGCATAATTATTGTTAACTTCAAGCTAAGAGCAGTTCTCTTAGAGCTGATGGGAATGTCCACATGTGGAGCTAGTTACAGAACAGGGAGCCACTGATGGCTGCAAATTGTGGAAAACTGGCCTTCTGATGGATCATAAGTCTGTTTCTGGAAAACTGTTTTTGCTTTCCATATGGGCTGGGACTTTCAGCGATGCTTTAACAAGTTATATGCCCGGGAGTTGGATGCATAACTCTTTCAAGGTTTTTGAAAGTTCTTGCAAGGAAGAAGGGGGTTGCTGTTAGAAAGTTACAAACAAGCAGAAAAGAAAAGAAAAGAAAAGAAAAGAAAAGAAAAGAAAAGAAAAGAAAAGAAAAGAAAAGAAAAGAAAAGAAAAGAAAAGAAAAGAAAAGAAAAGAAAAGAAAAGAAAAGAAAAGAGGAAAGAAAAAAAGAAAAGAAAAGAAAAGAAAAGAAAAGAAAAGAAAAGAAAAGAAAAGAAAAGAAAAGAAAAGAAAAGAAAAGAAAAGAAAAGAAAAAAAAGAAAAAAATAAAGAGGAAATTGTAGAAGGAAGGGGGGAAATCTTAAGTTATTTTGAAAATGGAAACTTTACTGGAAATGAAAGTGAAAATTCAAAAAACCACTGTCAGTAGAAAAGAAATTCTGGATTTGCTATTCCCATTCAAGCATGAATATTTTATATGAAAATGGACACTGCAGGGTGGGGGGGAATTCCAAAATACAAAGCACATGGGAAAATTCATGATGCTTTTTTGCTTAGTTGAGTCTGCCTTCAATTCCTGTTTGGATGGATTGAAACACCAAAATAAGTAACCTGATTTTTGACACTGCTTTGAGCAGTCTTCATTAAAGAGAAAACAAGTGACTGTAGCCACCTACTTTGGAAAAACCTCAGCCACATCTTTTTATTGATGCCACTTGCTTTCTTTTAGTTATGATACTACCAGAGAATCCTCTCATTTGAGCCATGATTTCTCTTCCTTTTCCAATTTAAGTGGGTAATATCCATATGCAAATTTGCTAGAAAGGTCTTTTGGCAAGCACAAGGGAAAAAAACTTCTTAGCAACAGCTGGGAAGAACATCAAGAAGGAATCTTTCTTTCTCAGCCTTGGAAACCTGTTGGCATTCATATTTCTGCTCAGTGCTCTTCTGGAGCTGTATGCTTATTAGTGCTCTTAGAGTGCAGATAAACTCCACTGATTCAATATATATGTTTGTCCCACATTCTTTGTTCATATTTTAATCCAAAAGTCTCCATAGGTGCATGCTAGAGTACTAATCCAAAGCTCAGGAAAGTTAGTCCTTGCTGTCATCTTTCATGTCTTATACCCTCTTCCCTCAATGCCCCTAAATTCCTGCGCTACATCCCCCCATAAATGTATTGAACTGATTCAGAATGTCTTTGTGCTTAATATTTCAAATGCCTGCTACCTGTGTGTGGTCTTGGCAGTGAAGAAATCCTTTGGCCTTTTTTGGGATCTGCTGCAAACAGTGGTTTGCATTTGCAGGCATGTGATACCCTGTTCTTTATTTGCTCTTGACATCAGTGTGGTGCAGGGACATCAAGGGGCTTATCACTAGAATCAGGCTGCAGTGAGGACAACCATGGCAGGACATTTTCCGGCCTAAAATATGAAAAGTGTGTTCCTGTTTTATGCAGAAAAGCTGAGGAAGATGGCCCATGTAATTTCTGGAAATCAGCAATCTGTCTCCTGTCATTCAATTTAACCCATGTAAATTTACCATGTGCAATGGATAAAATCTGTGGGTGTGATTTCAGAGAAGGAATGGTCCATCTGGTTTACGCAAATACTGCTTTAAAGGAGGATGACTGACAGTTTTTTCCAGGCACAGAGTGCAGCAGACAGGCTGGAAGCTGGTTACTTACCAGCTTGGATACAAAAGATCTCTGTATTAAGCATGCTATCAAAGTAATGGAAACTGATATAATTAGCAGAAGCAGGCAAATAGGCAGTGGGAATGTTGTGGCTGAGCAGGTAAGCCAGAGCTCAGCTGTTTGTAATATGAGGAAGAAAGGCTCACTTCTTCTGGATGGACTGATTTTTTGTAGATAGCTCTAATTTGTAAAACCTGCAGTAGCATTTGTGGATGTGCCTTATAGGAGAAGTGATCCAAAGGGGTCACAAACATGAAGAGTGATCATCAGTACAGCTGCGTCCACATTTCCTCTCCTGATTATGGTGCTTCTGTTCTGATCTAGCTGTTCCAGTATTACATTTCAAAATAATTAAAAGGCAATCACACCCGTTTTTCTTATTCAAAGTTCAAAAACCTACTGTTAAGTATGTTGTCTTGCCTATTTGTCTGCTTAATTTGTACCTAAAGATACTTTATTTTTCTTTCCCACTTTGAGATTTCAGATTACTGATCTGGAAAAAATGGGCACTTTGCCTTTACATTATATGAATAGCAGAACAGGATCCTGTCACTGATGGAAGTACCATAATTATGACTCATTATAATCCATTCATTGCTTCACAGATCCAGAACCCTACAGGGAATACCACAAACCCACATAATTTTCCCAAGTGCTCCATTTCACATTTGGATCTTTGGTTTAGCTGACAGATATGAAAAAGGAAGAAAAAGGTGCAGGAAGGCAGGGAGTCCATGCAACTGTGCATGTACAGATGCTCAGCAGGGGTAGCACAAATTTCAATTAGAGCATCCCTGTTGTGCTCCTGATCTCCATTCCTTCTGATGCTGTAATAACCATGAGAGGGTGAACTTCAGGAGCCGACGGAGGCCATCATGACTTTAATGGTTGCAGGCCCCCTGTGCAAGTGTTGGCACCACAAGCCTTGTTGGAACAGGCTAACAGAGTGGTTTTATGGGTCTTTACACATTGAGATGCCATCCAGAGGGACCTGAACAAGCTCAAGAAATGGGCCCATGTGCACCTCATGGGGCTGAACAAGGCCAAGTGCAGAGTGCAGCACCTGGGCTGAGACAACCCTTGGTACCCCATGGAGTGGGGGATGAACAGATCGAGAGCTGCCCTGCCAAGAAGGAACTGGAGGTACTGGGATGAAAACCTGGACATGATCTGACATTGTGCACTTCCAGCTCAGAAAGCCAATTATATCCTGGGCTGCACCAAAAACAGTGTGGACAGCAGCATGAAGGAGGGGATTGTGGGATTATGCCCCTTTGCTTTGGTGAGACTCCACTGGAGTGCTGCATCCAGCTCTGGGGTCCCCAACACAAGAATGACATGGACACTTATGGATTGAGTCCAGAGGAGAGCCACGTAAATGATCAGAGAGCTGGAGCTCTGAGGAAGGGCTGAAAGGGTTGGGGTTATTCAGTCTGGAAAAGAGAATGTTCCAGGAAGACCTTATAGCAGCCTTCCAGTATCTACAGGGAGCATGCAAGAAAGCTGTCAAACTTTTTAGAAAGTTGTGTAGGACAAGGGGTAGCAGCTTTAAACTGAAAGAGGGTAGAATTAGGCTGGAAATCAAGAAGAAATTTTTTTACAATGAGGTGGATGTAAGGCACTGGACCATGTTGCCAAAAGAGGTGGTGGATGCCCCATCCCTGGGAGTGTTCGAGGCCAGGCTGGATGAGGTTCTGAACAAACTGGTTTAGTTTAAGGTGTTCCTGCTCATTGCAAGGGGATTGTGTTAGATGATCTTTAAAGGTCCCTTCCAACCCAAACCATTCCATGATCTTGTTGCACAAAGGAGCTCAGAGTCCTGTGCAGGAAAGCTACGGTGCTACGTTTTCACAGTGCTGTCTATCAATCCTTGAAATAGCATAAAAAAGCAACTTCTTATATTTATTCTGCAGTACCCAAAAAATGCACTCATTTGGCATTACCAAGTAGGTCTCCTGGCTAGGAATGTATAGCTCTCAGATAGGTGCTATCAAAGCTTTAGGCAGACAGAGTGTTTTGGGCAAGGGTGACCAAGACCAGGTGCTTTGGTTGTGCTTTGCAGATGATCTGATTGCCCCTATGGAGAACAGTTTTCTGATGGCTGTGATTAGTCCTTGTGCTGGTGTGGAGTCTGCATAGTGGTGCTGGGACTGAGTAGCTTAGCATCAGCTGCAATGTAGAAGAGTAGGGCTGGCTTCGAGGGTCACTTTTGTCTGAAAGTTCTTTCCTGGATTGGTTTTACAGAGCCAATATCTCTCTCTCTCTCCTTGGCATGAGAAATAGCTCCTGAGCCATATTTACCTTGCTCAGCTTCAGAAAGCTCTGTAGTGGATTGAGGAGGATTTTTTTGTTATTATTCTGATGTTATTCTGTGTATTAACATGTCTTTTCATTTGTAGCATGTGTAGTATTTCCAGAGCTGTCCATTTCTCAGTGGAAATCTGACTGATGCCAGCCCTACTCTGCCAGTAACCCCCCAAATGCCTTCATCAGAGGGGATGTAATTATGGATGTTTGCAGTGGGGAGTGTGGTTGTCTCTGTTAACTCAAGATGCCTTCATTGAGATTGAAGTTTCACCTCTCTCAATGAGGCAGACAAGAACAGAGGTAGCACAATGCAAAAGGCCAAACTTGGGCCTTTAGGCAGATAAACACAGATTGGGGTGTTTATTAACTCATTATTTACTAACTCATTTGAGTGAGGGGTTCAGATTTTTTACTTTAACATACAAAATCTATTTCCTGAATTTTCTAGCATGATTTGCAATACCATTGCCCAGTTTTTAATGAAGTCTGAAGAATCTCTCTTTGATAACTTTCACAATTATTGTACCTGGTTTGTGATTCCTCTCCTCTTTTTCCCTCAAAACTATGTTTTTTCTGGCCAAGAGGAGACAGTGAGTCACTTTTGATCACTTTGTGGTACCTTTTAATTTTCTGCTGTTGCTTAATGGAGCACTTCACAGGAATATGCTCCATTTCATTCTTGTACCACTGTGAAATACTGTCACACTGTGTGTAATGATTAGGGAAAAGAAGAGGAAAACATCATAACTCTTTCTTTCTCTAGGAAGTTCATTGAAAAGTATCAGAGATTCTGTATCTGCCAGGAACAAAGGTGGTATGGGGTACCTGGGGAGTACTCTGCTCTCTGAAGTAGAGTGGGTCTGCAGCAGGGACTTGAGTCCTGTTTACCCCAGACTCTCACTGAGGTGGGATTGCCCTTAAACTTGGCAGCTTTTGAGAGAAAAACATCTCTTCTAATGGCAGTTCAAACTCAGTGACTTCACAGGTTTCCCTGGTAAAGTCACCTGCTGAGACTTTAAAAAAAAAAAGTCTTAAAATTATTGATTTGATCTGGGAAAGATTTGAATTTTGAAGAGAGCTGTTCAGGAATTCAGGCCACTTATGCACTGAGTAAGTATGGATTTAGTGGCTTAATTTAAAACATCCAAGTTTTAAAACGTTAGACTTGAGGTAGGAATGTTTCATATGAATACTTAGAAGTGCTTAAAATCAATCAGGATCTATTCCTTTCCTCCGCAGGCAGGATGGTAGGTGCTGGCTGGAGGGCAGTGCTGTCCATATGTGTGCACACTGCAGATGGTGCTCACCCATAATCACCATGGTAAGCGATAATCATAACTGAGCTATGACAGCAGCGTGCTTCTAGCTGATGCCTTTGACAAGTGTGCTCGTGTGCCGAAATCAGATGCCTCTCTGAAACGCTGCTGCCTCTGGAGAATCTCAACTGCAGTTATACTCACGGCAAAGGAGGTTGTTGAATCAAAAATCCCTCATCCTAATATTCTTCACTTGGCCAGCTTTATGCATTGTGATCACTATACGGGAAAGCTTTTAGATGTGTGCTTAACCAGACATTTTCAGTGAGGGCATGCTGGAGTTCCTTTCATCAGCTCTACAGTTCTCATAAAAGTAAAAGCATGTAGATATGTACTTGTATACTTGAGTTTTGTGAGTAGCAGCCCATTCTATTTCAATCCTACTTAAACTATGAGCAGAAAAGCCTCCAAGCAGCATGACTGCTCAAGTTCTTATTTGCACTTCTGATGCCTCGGTGACTGCAGATGTATTCAGACTTCTCTTTGTAGCATTTGCATTGGCTGGCATAGGTACACAAGATTTTGGCTAATATAGAAACGCATAATATAAATTAAGTGGGACTTCCTGGGTAGGAGGCATAATACCTAAATATTTTCAAGAAGAATTTTCACAAGCAACACTGAATAATGTCCCTGCTGTGCTGTTCCCCTGCCTTTCAAAAACATGGCTCGGGAAAACCAGGGAAAAAAATCTCTGATTTAAAAAAAAACTAATAATCTTCGGTTCCTATTAATCTTAATTTTGCAGTATTTTATTTAAACCATTTTAATATACTTTTCTTAGGCAAAATGCCAAGATATGGTTGATAATGGTTATGCTTAACTGAACAATCCTGAGAAATTAACCTGAAAAATGAGGATATTTGCTTTTTTTTGGGCAGGTTTGAAATGATGTGATTTTTGTGAGGTGTTGATGGCTAGGGTTTCTCAAAAGACGTAGTTGTTCACAACAAATCATAGTCACTGTTTATGGGTTGTTTATGGCTCCCTGGGATGTTTTATGACTGTATTAATAGAAGTAGTCATTGTTTCAAACATTAATAATTGCTCTTAAGCACAAGCTTAAACTTATCTACTACAGAAAATTTCTTTCAGAGAAAGCTCTTCCTATATTAAACAAGCTTATGTCAGAGGACCAAATTTGCCCATTAAATTGTGGTGAGTCCAAAGTAATTCAATCCGGCAAAACCACAGAAAAAATACTGAGGTTTTAAAATATGGGAGTATTTTTGGAAATAAGACATGAAGAGCAACTTCAGCGAGAATTGAAAGTTTTCAATCCTTGGCAGAGGGGTCCACTTCCTTGCAGGGCTGAGGTTGTGGGTAGTGCCACTATGAGAATAGATTTGGAGGGGTTGGCAGGAAGCAGATTGTTTATGTGCTGGTAGCAGCAATAAGTGTGGCAGAGAGCAGGGGGTCCTTCTGACTCTTTAAAACTCTGTCTCCTGCAGCTTTTCTGTTGTCTACTAAGGATGCGGTTAAACTCATCCATATACAGGTTCTTGCTCTTTGAGCACTAACTTGGGTCTCTCACCTCCCTGTCCAGCTCTTTCCAACAATTGCATGAAAACAGTCTTTTTTGAAGTGTCCATCTTTCTGTCAAATGTAATTAAGTAGAATAAAAAGTTTAAAATTTTTGATGGAGGATTACTAGACCAAAACAAAGAGAGTATGACTCTAGTTTCTTTACAAAAGCACAGTATTCCCAACTAGAGAATTACTGCCTCTTGAAGCAATCTGGTTTTATAAACACATTGCTGAAGTTTCCCTAAACCATCCTTAGAAAATGAAATTCTCTGTTGGCATATGCCAACATACTTCTGATGAGCTCAACTAACTGACTACCCTTCTGGGGTTATTTATTTAGCCTTTTTCAAATTATTTAGATTTTTAATTAGAATCTTGATGGCATTAAGATTTGGCAACTTGATAGCAGGAGTAACTGCATCTTCTTTAAGGAGACAGCTTTCCAAGTGACATAACCCTGTATGAGAGTGGGGAAGAGGTGGGAACAACCTTTCCCATAGTATCCCAGAAAGAAAACAGCTTCATGGATTAGGAGCTTAATTAGGACTGAAATCCACAGCAATAAGTGGGGAACAAATATAGTTAATTTGAGTAAGCCTCAGAGTGAACGAGTTGCACACTGCATTGATTATTTTAAAGCAAATAACAAAGGCAAGGCTGTTTACTTTATGGTACTATTACTGCAAATGAAATCAGTATCAAGCAAGTTGCTGGGGAGTGTAGCTAAGACAACCTCATAACCTCATCTACTGATAAATGAATCTTTGGCTAATCAGTAGACTCAGCATGGAGGCTACTCCAGCAGCCTGTAAGCAAGTCACAGCAAGGCAGGTACCCTCCTAAACAAGAAGGCTCAGAAATAAACAGGCCTTGGATAGATGGTAAAGGTCAAGCACTCTCTGTGTTTGAAAGCATTCCTCAGAAAAATACAACTGGTCTCCCAAGGAGGGCAAGAAGGAATGATATTGATTATGCACAATGCAAGAAATCAACTTGTAGGGCTTCATAGAGGTATTTACATCAACAGATAGACACTAGAATAACCTGTTTAAAACAAAATGCTGGCATGTTTTGCTGCTGACTTGACAAGTGAGAGTTTCATAGCATGGTGGGAGAACTGAGGAGCAATCTCTCTGATGGTTCTTCACAATATCAGTTCTCTCCTACAATTCCTCCTGTTTCTCTGTAGGGCTGGCTGGCTAGAGATATCTGCCATTGCCTCTGCACATGCTGTTACCCAGAAGAGAAAGAGGGGAAGTTCTTCCCCTTCCCCCTCTGCTCCATGTGATACACTTAGTCTGCACATACTGAGTGAGAGAGAAACCAGCATGATGGTTTGCTTAAAGTTTGCATTGATGAGTCAGATGCTGTTCTGGGAATAGTCCGTGGCAAGAGTGAGGGGAGCATATCTGCTAAGCTCCTTTTGTTGAGGAGGGCACTTCAGTACTACCACCAAAAGGGTGGTCCTTCACATACTCTCTTGGTTCTTAATTAGCACCAGGCAGTTCCTGACTGCAGAGCATTCCCTTAGGAGGTAAGTAGTCTGTGAAAAGCTTGTGGGTATGCATATATGAACCATCCCTGTAGACATTTCTGCACTAGGTATTAGCACTGGAGAAATAGCTGTCCTCCCCCCCACTACAGATAATTTTATTGCTTCTGCATCTCTGAAAGTGGAATAGTCAACTGCTTCAGACAGAAATTCTTCAAAAGCTCCTGCATCTGTTCTCAGTCCAAACAAGCACTCTCCAGAGACCAACTTCCCATAGGCCATCATGCATAATGTGGATGAAACCTCTTGAATTATTGATCTTGCAGAGGCATATAATTGTAGCTTACACAGTGTGTTTACTCTCAGCACTTTGATTTATCAGATCTTATAATAATGTTCTCACTTCTGGCACTTGTAAAATACAACTGGCTTGCAGTTTAATAAATATTGACTTCTAGCCATTTGCTGCTTTGTGATTATTCCTCCTAAAGAATAAACTGATCGCTTCCTTCATTGAGATCCACTGCAAATGGTGCAGGAATTGAATGCTTTTAATATTGGGTTTTCCCACCAGGGAAAGGCTTGGCTCAGCAATGACCTTCCCATGCTTGTAAGATCAGGGCACTGCTTCTCAAGCTGATATGTACTTGAAGATACTTGTGGCCACCTTAAGAGTCAGCAGGCATGTCCTCTCCATAGAGAGAGCCCCTTTTCCGAGCCCTTTTTCTTTTTGTTCATCACTTTTAACAAATTAAGATGTTCCGTGTTGCTCTGATTAGAACGAGGAGACTCTGTGCTTCACCTGGTAGATTCTGTGTTCAACCCTCTCATCACTGAATTATTGCTGTGTGCAGCACACTGGGCCAGGGCTCCCTGTGGAACTCCTGCTGGAGGGGAGGAGAGTCCGAGTGCGTATTTGCTTTAAGCAAGACATATAATCCAGCCCCATCTTCCAGCAGCCGGAGAGCCATTTTCTGCTATTTCCATACCAACACTGGCCACATATCTTGAACAGCTTTTTAGATCATTCCCTTTCTCTGGCCTGAGCTGCTCATTTTCCAGTTTGCATCTCTACAGTTTCTCTCTCTTATGTGTTATCATAAATCCACACATCTTCTATGACTGACACTAACCATAATATTAAATGGAATACACGGTGGGAGCATGTAGCAACTGACAGTCACAAAACCATTCCAAGAAATGACAAATGCTCATCTTTTTGATGTAAAACCAAGAAGATAATGAGTTTTTATCATTTGAGGGGCTCCTGCTGTTCTAGAGGCTTTTTTTCTGTGTTGAAGACTCATTGCATTAAGTGGAATCCCAACTCACAGTGGGAGCTTGTCAGTCACACTCAACAAACTAGAGGGCAGGGGTGGAAAAAATCACAGATGATATCCTGGATTCACAGTCTGATTAAATAACCTTCCCTTGGCTTCCACAGCAGGTCCATTGCAGATTCATACAATGAATCTACTTTTTTTGGTTCAAAAAAATTATGACCCACAAGCTCACCTGTCCACGACTGTCAGCACGGGAGTGTCCTGGTTTAGGGCAAATTTGGGAGGAAACCTCTGAATGGGGTTCCTGTAGGAAAGAGATTCAAGCAGTCCCTCCCCCAGTTGGCTCGGGAAAAAAAAATTTCCTCGGAGAGAAGTGGAAAAACTGTTTGTTCAACAGGCAATACACCTCCCAGCATAAAAATTAACAATACCAAACAGCAAAATCTCTTGCCGTTCCAAAGAGATGACAAATTCAGAAGAGTCCCTTCCATGGGTTGCAGCCTGGCTCACTCAGTCTGTTCTCAGTCCCTCCGGCACTGGGAAATGCCATGGCCCAGGCCAGGCCTGGTGGGCCACAGGTGTGGGCTCCTGTGCTCCCCTGGATTTTCAGTCCAGAGCAGGTTCAAACAGTTCCAGGAAAAAGGAAAAGGAAAATAAAAAAAAACACAGTCCAGGGAGCTTCTCTGCCTCAGCTAGCCAGAAAAACTAACCAAAAGCAAAAAGAGAACTCTCTCTCGCTGTCCACCACAGACAACACAGTCTGTGAGAAGGATGTGGGGGAGCCAGTGCAGTCTCTGATAACAAACTCTGCACTTCTTCTTTCCCCCCCTTCACTCCTGGAACCAGTCTTAAAGTTGCAGAATTCAACTCAACACCAACAGAACAGATGATTTGGGGATACAGGCATCATACAGTCACCCCAAGACAAGAAGTCAGAATGAAGACTAACAATTTTAGCCAAGCAAGCAGAATCACAACATGTTCTAGTCTGCATTTACAATGCTGCCAGCACTGAGTTCCCTGGATGTCTTTCTGTTAATTGGCAGTAATAGCAGAGCAGTCAGTTCAAGGAAAAATTACTTGTTCTGTCCTTTTTCTGGAGAATCCTCTATTTGTTTGGTTGGTAGATGCTGCAAGACAGGTCTCAGAATTTGATTATATTTTTTAATGAGTTTAGTTGAATTTAATTTACTTAAAAAAGAGATATAAATTAGAAAAGATTGAAATTAAAAATTACCTCTTCTTTTTCTAATTAGATTTATTTTTGTGCTTAATTAATATATTTCCTTTCTCTTTGCCCATTGCTAAAATGTAGATACATTTATCCCAGAAAATATCAATCTAGATCCCCTTTACTAGGCAAGCTAGCTTTGCACCAGGTCAGGATTTGGCCTATAACCATGTAACTCCCTTTGTGTTAGCAAAGAGCAGCGTGTTTCTGAGTCTCTAGTTCTCAGGAAGGATTTGCCAAGCTGTAACTAGCACTGGTAGCTCAGTCTTGGGGAGGAAACATTTCCTTGCAGGCACTTCTGGCTTTTGCCTGGTCTTCCCCAGCTGGCACTCTGTGGGCAGGGATGAGGTGGTCCAGTAGGATGTGTGACAGGAAACCCTAGTGTCACCTCAGCCTGTCTTCCAGCTTCCTATTCATGCTTCTGGCTGCACATAGAAAATGACAAGGGTGACCTATACGATTCACATTTTCTCCTGCTATCCTCACTTTCCTTCCTGAGATCTATTTCCCTCTCACGTCCCCCTGGTTAGTGGAAAGAGGATGCTGAGCAGGTGGGAGGCAGAATTAGGTGCTGTGCTTACATTACTGTCTCTGATGTACTCCATCCAGCTGGATCTCCCTTGGTGCCAACATACTCTTGGATGATAAAATTGTGACCAGTCCTGAGATTTTTTTCTTCCTGCTGCATTGTGGCTGTAAATTTTAGAACATAAGATATAGAAGCAGACAGACCTCAAAAACAGAGAAATTAATGTTTGACTGTCACCAGTTTGGGAATCCCCCGTGGTAGCTGTGAGGCTGGTCGAAACGGAGCTGTCAGTTCCTGTTATATCAATAACAGGACTGATGTGTTCTCTCAGCAAACGTAGATCTCCACATCTGCTTTATCCACTAGATGGATGACATAAAACATCTTCCTTTACAGCACATACCTTACAGCTCATACCTTATGCCATCTTTAATCTGAAGTGTATTTCTGTAGTCTACCAGAACACTTTGTTGTGAGTTAAGTTAAATATATGTTTGGAAGCCTTGATCAGTGCTGCAGAGAAAGATTTGTCTCTGAGAGAAAGATTGGTGCAGACAGACATTGTTATAATTGTATTAGCAGTTCCATGTTTCTCAGCACGTGTGCTCAATGTGTAACTACAGGATAGATGAGAAACTTGATAGCACAAGGACAGGAAAGGATAGCTGGTTTAATTTTTTGTGTCTGTATCTCTCATCTGCCTGCCTGCCTCCACTATTTCCAAGATGTGATATCCAACCTCTGTAACTGAGATCTTTAGCAACAGCTAAAAGCTTCAACCCCCAGCTACTTTAATGGATATGAGTCCTTTTTTTTGTTTGTTTTAGGGGTTGTTTTTTTTTGTTTGGTTGGTTTTTTTGAGAATTGTTGAATTTTCCTCTGAAGATTCACCTCACTGTGTTCATCCACATGGGTGCAATTTCCTTAAACTCATGTAGTCTTAAAGTTTTCTATTGTTAAATATTGCCTCAGGAGAATCTCTGAAGGTTAGCTCTGTCATCTCTGTGATCCATGTGATCAACCCTGTTCGTCAGCAAAATAGTAACCTAAACTACAGTATGTTTCTTCTTTCTTGCTGCAGGATTGTTACTGCCATCCTTTTTCTGTCTCAGACTTTTGTAAGAGATACCAATTGCATATTAGCAGCAAATTCTTTGTTGTTTTTTTTTTTAGCAGAGATGTCAACAAATTCAAATAGTGTTTTGAAGAGATGCAGCATTACATAGGTGACATTATAAATATGAGTAGACTAAGCCTTACACATTCCTGGGGAGGGAAGAAGGATAGTCTTTACAGAAGGAAACTGAGGATAAAAAATGTTCATCAGAAGTCATAAAGGATGTCAGGGTCTGGGCTGCCCAGACAGCTTTCTCTTGAATTCCTCCCTTCCAAATGAATCACAGAGACTGCATGCCCTCCCTTCTTTCCTTTGGAAAGAGATGTATAGTGCAGAAATTAATTTCAGAGAATTGTATGTCCTTAATAAAATTCAGCTCTAGTTATGACCCTGTGAGATGATTAGTGAATTTGAGTTCTTAATTAGCATTTTGCATAATTCATGGCAATTACAACATTCTCATGGATATGATTGTCAAGGTGCAGATGTGCAAATGTGCAGCTATAATTTTCTCATCTAAACAACTCTTGGTGAAACCTCTAATTTTTACAACTCTATTGTGTAAGGGCCATTATTCCTGTTATTATTTTTAAGGCATTAGAAAATGGATGTGAATCTCACTTCAGCTCCAATCACTGCAACTAATTGTTTTTCAGAAGCTTTAAAAACTGTCATAAAAGTTTGCTTCTGGGTGAGAATTAGGCATTTAAATTTTCTGAAGGACCTATCCTACCCATTTTTTAACATCTCACAGGGAACTGTATTGCAGTTTTTCAGTTACAATAATGAAACAAAAGCTACATCCAGTATGTGTACTAGCCAACATTTATATGGCTGGATTGTTAATGGATTCCTTCTTCAGCTGAAAATAGTTTTCAAAGTTCTTTGTACTGTGAAGACCCTTTTGTCAGAAATGTATAAAGTATTATGTATCTAAGGGTATTAGGACTAGCTTTTTGGGCATAGAAAAATCTGGCGGTTACACAGAGTGAGTGGCCGCTAAATAGAGGAGGAAGGTGGTCATGGCATAGTTAGAATCTCTGACCTTTCCAAAATTCCATCCACCAGAAATTGAAGGGAATGGCACAGAAATCAGTAAGCCAGATGATCAAAATGCAGTTGCACCCAACTTAACACTTCCAAGTACAGCTCACAGTTTAGAAAAAATAACCGAGTTCCAAGTGACAAATTAAAATTTCTACTTCCTTCATTAAGTGCCTACCCAGACAGCATTAAATGTAATTAATTTTACCTTCATAATTATAATCTAATATGTAAATCCATTTACAGTATTCCCTTCTATTAAAGGTACAAATCAAAATTATAATTTCTAAACAAAAGTTGTGAATTTCCTTAAACGAAAGGCTTTCGTAATTTTCCACAGGAAATTTTAATCATTTTAGGATGTGTAGTGTAGTCACAGAACACGTAGGAGTTTCATGCAGTCAAGATGTGATGGAGGGAAAGTGCAACCCTTATATCCTTATTAGACGCAAATGGCACTCAGAGGAACCTGGACATGTATGTTTGGACACACATGATTTTTAGCAGCTGATATCACCTTCCAGCATCCCCCAAAGCAACTAGTTTGCAGGAGCTTACCAGTCCTTTCTAGACAGAACTAATACCCAGATAAGAAAACCTCTCCTTTCTGGCTCTCCTCTGCCTATTGAACATGAAGGTAAAGTTGTTGTCCTGATCAGTTGGAATTTGATTGCCCCTTTAAGGTTGGACTTTCTTATACCCCATTTATATTTTTCTCCAGAAATTTGTATCTGTGATTTAGGTCCCTGTCTTTCTGTGTTCAAGTTTCACAAAGCACTGCTACCAAAATAAAAAATCAGATCCGAAAGAATGCCTTGCTTTTTCCAAGTGAAATGTTGATGCTTCTTATCTATTTTTACCACCTTCTTTTAATGTCTTTGTTGTTTTGAGCAGTCTGATTCTACTTACAGCAGCTTACTCCCTAAATGTCATTCATGCAAATTCTACTTTCAGCAGGTTTATTCCCTTCCTTTCTTTCTGCAACTCTTTTCTTATCCCTAACACAATATGTGGAAATGGGTGCTGTCCTTATATTTGTTTGCTAGTTTCTGAATTGTCAGCATCCCTACCCAATGTACTTACATTAGCAAAGATTTTCATGGATTTTAAGCAGATATCCTTTAAATTGTTCACCACTGCAATTAACTGTAAGGGAGAAAAACAAACCAATGAAAACCCCCAGCGAAATTTAGCATTTATTCCCCAGCATAAAAGGAAAAGTGAATGGTAATTTGCTAACTGTGGAGGAGAGTTAGAGGACACAGGAAGCCAGCTTTCCTTCCAGTAAACATGGTGACAGTTTTGCCTCTGGCTAGAAATATAGAAACATTCAAACAAAATTTCTTTACTTTTTTCTTGTCTTTTTTTCCCCTTACAGTGATACCTTGTTCATGTTAGCCAAAAGCATTTATGAATTAGGTCAAATAATTTCAGCCAAGGGAGGATGAGGTTGATAAGAATTTTGGAAAACCTTGAAATATTTCAGGTTCTCTTATCCAAACGACAATTCTCTTCAGTTCATTTCTAACTTTTCAGAAGAAAAAGCACGTTCTTCTGTAGAGGAGAAGCTTCTATTTTGAAATAAGTGGACTATTTTGACAAATCAAGAGTGTATTGTACTTTCTCCTAAAATGAGGGTAGGGGAACCAGAGAAATGGGAATTGGTTTCTGTAGAAGACAAATGTTACAGTTTTGGTTTTGTCAACCTAAGAACTAATTCTCTCATTTCAATACTTACTGGAGGAGTGGGACAGGCATATATAGCCATGGAAAAAGTATTTGAAACACTAAATTATACAGTAATTTGACACAGTTTTATCTGTAACCTTGAAAAATCTTATCACAAACAAGCCGTTAAAAATAAAGAAGTGGTGGCTTCCAACTACAGTCCACCACTCGGGATTGATCAGTGATCCACTGGCATGCTCCCGTTATTGTTCCGGTTCTCTCTGAGCTAAAATACACTGGGGGAAATTTTCAGCGTCAAAGGGTACATTGAGGTATCCAGTTCACAGACTTGGTAAATGGGAGCATGGGAGCTGATATGATCCCCCTCGAAATTAAACTCCTCTTTACTTAGATCATCTTCAGTCAGCAGAGTAGCTTGGCAAGGTGGTCCTTTGTATGGCCAGATCCTGTGCAATCCTGGCTTTTTCCGTAAGAAGACTCTGAACGGTGCTCCCATCAGTTTGTTCCTCATGGGAGTGCTTCTCCTTTGTGGCTTTGCGAGACAGTAGGAATACTGACCAGTCTATGTGGTCACACATCTCTGAACCCTCTGATCATTAAAATAAGACCATTCTTTTCCATACTCAAAAAACATGTATCTGAGGACAGTCTGTGTGACGAATTTTCACCTGATGCACTCCTCAGCTGGTGCAAGAAGCTATGGCATTATGCTCTACTTTCATTTTGTTCATAGTGCTGCAGATTTTGGTTACCTGTGCTGAGAGCATTTGGTTTGCTCTATGTTAGCAGTGGCCAGTATCACGTGGCAAAGCTGGCATTGAGCGTTTCAGATTTAGCATGTTTTTTTTAGTTTCTTCTACTTGTAGGATGACAGTTTGATGACCTTGGAAGTCCCTCCAGTTCAGTGGTCCCAAAATTTTGGGTTCCTTTCAAAATTGCCAACAATTCTGTTTCTGTGTCAAATTAATTTCAGAATCATAGAACTGTTCAGGTTGGAAAATACCTTTAAGATCAAGTCCAGATGTTAATCTAGCAAAAAGCCAAGAGATCAGTCATGAGAGCAAGGATACAGAAGCTATTTAACCCAAGTTTTCAACGTGTTGGCATCCAGTGGCTGTATGACAGAGTCCCTGTAAACCCCTCCCTGCCAGTCCCACAGAGGTCTTTGTTCAGATGTGTCTCCCTTGAGGCAAAAATAAAGAGGAGGTTGACAGTGATGAAATGCAGGGATTGTGTATGTATGGAAGAGCTGAGTGGCAGAGCAAGATTCATGTCTGCTGTTACGTAGGGTGATGGGGGAGTAAACAAATGTGTAAGGGAGCGGAGCAGGGTGAAGGACATCTTGAGCACAGATGGGAGCAGACATGGCAACAAACCTGTGAGCAGAAGAATTGTGGACTGGAAAAGAAATTATAAGGGGCAGAAACAAGCAAGGAGCTGCAGAGACTTAATTTTATGTCTTCATAAACAGTGTAAATTTTATTGACCTGTTCACGAATGTTAAAGCATCTCTCAGTTTTCATATTTATAAGGTGATTGGGCCTGACCTCTTGAATAGCACAACTATTGAATTTTACCCCGTGATTACTGCATCAAGTTTTATGTTTTTCTGTCCAACCTTCCGTAGTAAACTTTTTCTCAAAGCCTCCCCTTAGAAGCAACACATTCCATTCATCAGTCCCCTTTGAATCATCTGTATTGTCTTTCTCTCAGTGGGCTTTGTGTGGGCAAGACAGAGTGTTAGGGACAAAATCAAAGGCTGGGAGAGTGAAACAAAAGCTGAGTACAGTTTGATTAGTGCAAACCTGTTAATTGCTCAAGTTGGGAACACACTTTGTCAGTAAAACACAAGAATAAAACTGCATCTACATTGCATTGCTGTACCATTGCAATGCTTTGAATGGACAAGACTAATTCACTGCACTTTCCATCTAGTCTTAATTTAATTGATTCCTGTATTATTTCACTGTAAATAAAGTGTGCATGTTTTCTGTAATGTAAAAAATAATGTTAATGTGAAGTGAAACGAGAGTTTGCATCAGCAAGGCTGGAGTATATTCTCAAAATGGTAGGAGGGGAGAAAGTAGTAAAAGAAGATAAGCAAACATGTATTCTCCATAATTCTGTCAAAAGGGAGAGCATCTGTGCTTTAAAAATATATGCGAAGCTTGTGCAAGCAAAGAGAAAAAATGAAAACTTTCACAATCTAGTATTTGGACAATAGAGAATTCCTCAAGCTTTTAATTAAGAGTTCAGTGCTCAAATGAAAGGCCTGTCAAATATCTTGAAGGAAAGACAGACTTGTACTCTGAAAACAGCACACAACGTTTTTCAGACTTCCAGTAATGGATTTATGTTCTTTTCACATGTAGTGAGCAGACAGTTGCATGCTAAGGATGTGAATCTCCAAACACCTAAAGCATATACTTAGTTCTAAGCATCCACAAAGTCCAGCTGAAATTGATGATCTGTACGTTCAAAGAAGATGAAGCAGTATAAACAAGCAGATGTCAGCTCTTCTGTGAGCAATCTTTTTATTATTGTCTTCCACAGTCTTGTAGCTTGGATGAAAGAGTGCCTTAGAAAAAGGCTGAGGATGGGGGCATGTTCTTCTGCAGTCTTCTGTGAAAGTGGTGCAAGTTCTCATAAAGTTTTTCAATTAAAAATAAAGGCCATCTTCTGAACTGTTTTATTCTCTTAAGTCTGTTTGTTGGTTTGGGTGGTTGGGGTTTTTTTTGTTTTTTTTTCATTTTTTAATATGTCACTGATAAGTTTTATCTGTTGTTTTGAAATAATACTTTCAAATTACTCCAGAGTCCCTGCATACATTTATATATATGGCTCAATCCTCTGTCAGCAATATGAAGCTCTAATAGATCTGAATATTAAGGGCCTTATTTTTTTTTCCAGTGCACTTGCACAATACGCACTTGAAAGAGAGTTCTGGTGTGTATTTGTAATATGGACATGACCGTAAGAATCATTAAGTACCATGAAGTCTTTTCATTTTAAGAAAATAGTCAATACTTCAAAGTATTTTCACTTTGAAGAAGAGCATATTTTTCAAATCCAGAAGTTTCACTTTTATAGCTTCTTTTTTTTTCCTTTACTGTTTACTGTATTGAAATATTTACAGCATGAGATCCTATTCTCCTTTATGCTTTGGTAATAAGTATTTCATTGCACATGTGTTTCTCTCACCAGCCTTGTTGATCAGTATGTTAGGGTGAACTCTTCCTCCTCTTCTTCTCAGCAATGCACCCCAGTGGCCTGACCAGCATTTTTTATTTATTTAATGAATCCATGTATCAGACTGTTCTTTCTGTAGAGGGAAAAGGACAAAGAGAGGACTGATACTGATGGCAGCAGGTTGATTTAGCAGGAAAGGACAGGAGTGACTGACCATCACTGTATTTTCCACTAGCTGCATGTTGCAAGAGGGCTGAACGCTGTCCTCTTTCTGCATGGCTGCTGATGCTTGCACCACAGCTTGTGTCTGTGGCAGCCTTTGAGTGCCACTCAGCTAGCCAATGTAACATCTTTGGCATGTAATTAATTTTGACTGAAAGTTTTGGCAAATAGAAACACTGAAATAATTTCAGTGTCTCTTCAGAGAGCTCTCATTTTCAAATGTTCTGAGAGTCAGGTGAGTACCAATCTAACGAAAAAACTCAGCAAGGCCAAAAGCTGCTTTGATTTAGAGCACTAAGATACCCACTAATACACTTGAAGAAACTCAGTGTTCCCTTCTCTGAGATATTGTGGAAATCTAGGTGAGGTTTGAAAACGAGTGTGTGACACCAGTATCTTCTGAGGATCCAGGTCATCCTTCTGTGCATTGACCACAGGGTGGTCCAAGACCAGAGCTCTTAGACACTATTCCTTGAATATTAGTTATGTCATTAAGTACTCCAGTGACTGTGCCTAGTGCACAACGAGTAGTGGCAATACACACCATGGTTTGAAATTTATTTCTGAAATACAGACTTGTACCTGGACAACTATTTTCTGAGAAACTGGGGTTGTTTTGCAAATTGTGTGCTGTTTCATGGTGTGATAAGGGGTTGACCTGCTCCGCTGACAGCTTGAGCAAAAGGAGAAATCAGGGTAACTGGTGGAACTGTTGGTGCCACTCAGACAATTGTGTGTATGTGGCTGGCTGATAGAGTGCTCTGTCTCTGGTAGGTGTTAGCAATGCTTTTTGCAGGCATAACAGTTCAGGTGCTCTCTAGGTGCTAAAGGTCTATGCTGCTGTTAATAAAGGGATTCTCCCGTAGATAAGCATTTGATCTGAGCCAAGCACACTATAGCATGGCTACTTTTGGTTTGCTCAGTAAATCCTTGTTTGCTTTTACATACTACCAGTGAACTATTTACACAGAGAGTATTCACTGTGGTTTCAGTACAGAAAATTCTCCTGAATACATGACAGACCACTCTTGCTAATTCCACTGGTCCAGGCTGTAGAACCCATACATCTACTGTTAAAATATGAGTTTGATGTGCCAGGTACCCACTGGCATTCAGAAGCCTCCAATGTATTATTATTATTTGGAAGTGAGATGGTGAACCTAATTATGCTTAATCATGACAACCCAGAAAAGCATCAGTGGAGGGGCACATTTTACCCTAAAGTGCTATTTGAACTCTTTGGAAAATGCTGAATTACCCCTACAGCTATTGCCAATTAGCTACTTAATGAAGCATCTGCGACTGCTAGCATGTCCCAGCCATGTCACTGTGATGCTTGAAGGATGATGGAGATTAACTAAAAGACTGATCACGGTGACTTCTTATGTAGCAGCCAATCTAATCAAATCTAATAAGGGGCAATTGGAATTGAAACTTGCTTTGGAAAACATTATTTTGCTATAATATAAACAGTTTTTCTAAGACCTACTCTCTTTCTATCTTTTAAAAAGGTACCTGTTCCAGCTTCAGCAATGTAATCCCTTTACCACACAGAGAGTTTTTATTTGCAGCCACTATTTCTGCCTGCTTTTTCATTTGGTTGTATACAAATACAGAGCAACAGGACTAGGTGAGTGAATTTAACTGAACAATACGTAGAAATTCTATGCAGATGTAAATGCCACATCTTATACAGTAATAGAAGTAAATCTATAGCCCTGTATGTCTTTATAGACCACATACAGAAAGGTATTGTTTAGACATATGCACATAGATTATATATTTAAGATTTTAAGTGTGCAAAATCCTTGACTAATTAAAAAATTAGAAGGAAAGCATGCACTCATGGATTTATTTTTGTGATGTATCAGATGTTAGTTTTCCATAATTCTCAGCAGTGCCCTGCATATTCACTGTAATTTTAGCATTAAATGCTTTCAACATAAAGCTTATTGCACCTGGGAGCAATGGTGTTTAAATCAAGGCAATCTGTCATTTTCAGAAGAGCTATTCTTGTGTTGAAATGGAGCCTGGCTCATTTAGCAGCTGGACTGCCTGATACAGCTTAGGACTATGCTGGGCATTCCCCAGGAAGGAGCGAGGGTGTGTTCCCTTCAAACATTGCAATGGATTCCCACTCAGGGGAGAAGGGGTCGACGCATTTTCTGCTTTGAGGGTTTCTGCTCTGCCAGGTCCTACCATTGGATTAAAGATCCTGTTTTGTTCCCAAATGAATGAGAACAGGCAATCAAAAAGATATCTTGTGATTACCTGGGGCTCATGTTGCTGTCAGGAGATCTGGTTTATTTGCTGCACAGCTCCACCTGGTTGAGCAGCAACCCAGCAGTTTCCTGATATGGATATTCTCTAACCTCTGCCATGAGAACTTTGGGAGTATTGAGTTGGTGAAAACAAACAGGTTTTTTGCTTAGATTATAAATCAGTCTTCTTCCTTTTGGCTTATCTTCTGTCTTACTCTGATAAGTGTGACATATTGTGCTAATAACACATTAACAATTTAATCTCACCTCAAAATTTCCTACCTTTTACAGCATCTGTACTTCTCTGGCAACAATCAGATGCCATAGCCCTGACTGGATGTATTGAGAGGTGCATGGGGGGGTGGGATTCAGCTGGGCTAAGGCTTTAGAGAGAAGCTGAGAGTTTCTTCATCTGTGAGTCACTCTTGAGAGCAGTGAAATACATTGAGGTTAGACAAAGATGACCAACCAAAGATGGCAAAAGTTTTGTGGGAAGAACATATCTCATGAGAATCTCATCTGGGACTTGCTCCATCTTGAACAAAGCAGGGTTTCTGTCTTTTATTTTCCTGTCATGTTCTCAGCTGGACCAGACAGAGTTAGCTTTTGCTTGGAAGAGTTCAAGGTACTGTGGGTGCTTAGGCAGCAGGGCAGACCCTGCTGGCTTCTCTTCATGGATGCTGCTGGAGTTGAGGGAAGAGCAAAAATGACAGGACCTAGGTTTCTCATTAGGAGTGCAGCCCTGGAGGTGTGTGATAGCACACCTGGACATTTATGGATTCCTCAGGGAGAGGCTGGAAAGCAGTGCCTGCTCTGGGTATTTTTGAGCACATTAGAAGAGTGTGTATGTTTTGAGGACCATGATTTTATTGCCATAGACAGCACTGGCTGGAGTTGCAGTCAGAAATATATTTTAAGGTGCATCTCAAGCTGTCTTGCTTTTCATGTGTCTGAAATGGGAAGTTCAAAATTGCCTTGAAAAGATGAAGTGTCTTTCTGTAAAAGAAATAGTCTCTACTGTAAAACAACCAAGTTGTCTTTGTTTCATAAAATGCCAAAATGCCTGTTCAAAAAGGACTTTGTGTGATTTATCATGTTTTTGCTCCCTGCTACTCATGAAAGATTTGCATGATTTCTACAGAGTTGTCACTGAGTTATTTCAATTCTAATAATTATTTTTAACTTCATATATTGTGAGGGGAAAAAAACTCAGGTTAGAGGTTTTTTTTGTTAGTTGTCCTTGATTGCTGGTTAAGAAAAGAACATACCCTTATTATAAAAGTCCAAATATGCCTTTCCTAGCTGAGTCATGGTGATGTCACTGCTCTCATCTTCCCTATGCTGACCTTTGTTCATGCATTAAACCAACATTGCTCTTCAAATAGGGTTTAAATCCTTCGTCATAGATCTGTTCATAGTTGGTCACTGTGGGTGCAGACTGTGACTGCCTTCTGTCTTTCCTCCTGGCATGAAATAAGGTTGCTCAGGACTGTGTGTTCAGGACCTACATAATGTGTCCTCATCTCAGGAAGTGTCTAGGTTCAGTTTATTTTAGGAATGATTGGTGGAGATAGAGAGCTTGGGAAAAGACAAATGAAGTAAGATGCACATGGCAAGAGAGCTAATGCAGGCAATTTTGCCTCAATCTTGTAAGTTCAGTGGTGATTACAGACAATAACGTGTATCTTGGGGCTTGCATGGGGATCTGCATCTTCATCAAGATAAGAGAGGTGGAGCAGTAGCAGAGCAGGTCTCCAGGATCACTGTCCTTGATGCTACCTCTCGAGGAATGGACACTGAGCCAGGTTTGTTACTGCTGGATCCTCCTCCCAGCTGCTTTCTTGCCTTGCCCTGTTCTGCGCTATCTCTGCCCAGACAGCCTCGCTGCATGAGGCATGAAACCATGCAGGCAGAGGCCTGGCTGAGCCACTGGGCTGGGTGTGAGAAGCCTGGAAGCTGGCTGATACTGGATCTAGTGTGGCTGAGGCCAGCATTGGCAAGGAAAAGGAAGAACAAATTTTTCTTCCTTTCTACTGCTCTGCATACATTGACCAAGGCCTATCGCATTTCTGTAATTTTGTATTTGTACCCTTTGCCATGCAAGCTTCCAAGCACACTGACTCCATCTCTTCTCACAAGTGTTATGGTTCAAGTACTATGAGTTTTCTGGCATTTTCTATTTTCTGAGTGTCAGACAATGAGTCCAAAGAGATTCTGACATATCTGTAATTTAGCGGTCTTTTTGTTGCCTCTACCTGTTGTGAAAGGACATTTTGTAAAAAATACAGAAGACTGAGCTGTCAAGCAGATCCCACTTCCCCTTTAGCCACAGCAGAAGATTCGTGTTTAAATCATCCAGGATTCTGAAAATTCAAGTCAAAATCCCCCATGTTTCTCAATTAACCTACCTTGATTATTCCCTGTGTAGTACTTCTATTATGTTCTTTGCAGTGCCACACAGCCAAGGTTATCCTTTACTCATCTGTGCTTTCTCATTGTATCACTGTCTTGCTGCTTGGTTCATTCATAAAGACGAATGAGCAGCTTCCCCAGGCCAGTGGGAAGTTAAGCTGTCAGTACCTGGAGGTTGTATGGATGCAAACAGCTCTGAATCAATTGACTTAATCCTCATCTGCTCTTTGAGATTTGTCATAAGTAGCTGCAGCTTTGTGTAATAGTAACGTGTTTTTATACACTACAGATTGTTACCAGTGCCCTCACAGGTCACATTTGCTTTTAGAAAGTCATTCTAGGAATATCTCCGTTTGTCTGTTACTGCAGGTCTTATCTCTCTGTGAAATCACCACACTCAGGGCACAGCTTTTCATTTCTAAGATATTCACATTTTCAGAGCAGAAAAATAAATGCTGCTTAGTAACAGGCTGAATTACAAAGGTCTAAAGCTCTCAAACTGGCTAACTGCTCCTCAGCAGGTGATTGATGTACAGATACAGCCATATAAAATTAGAGGGTATCCAGTGAAAAACAGTCAGTTATCATAAAAGGGAGCAAAAAGGCTAAAATATATTTAAGAGTTATTTAAATAATAGCAGGAGCTCCTGCCTTAATTCATTGAGCACTTAAGCTTGTGGCCAACTGTAAACACATGAAGTAGTGAGTTACTGTGTCTGATATACAACTGGAGAGCAGAGTCTACACCATAGCTCGTGTTTGTGTGAAAAGATAGAGTACCCCTGAGAGCTGCACCTCTGCTGCATCTCCAGGCACTTCCTCCTCAACAAAAGGGGTTATACTTAAATTAGATTCTTGTGTTTCAGCTCTTGGCCCAGAGTTCCCCAGAAAGCAGGCTTTGAGAAGAGGAAGAAAATAGTGTATTTCCCAGAAAATTACTTCAATCTCAGCAGTTTGGTGAAATATTTGGTCTTGGGCAGCTGGGACCTCAATGCCCGTGAAGTAATATTGTTAGTTCCTGCACATCCATAGAAAAAACTTGTGTCTGTGCCCTTTGGGACTCCAGAGCCCATTCAAAATAAGAGCTGAGCTCATGCCTGTGGCCTGTGTTTGTCTTTTGCTGCCAGTATGGAGGTGTTGGCTGAGGCTTCCCCTGTTCCTTCCCATTGTCTTGTGTGAGGAGGTTAGACAAAAACACAATAAAACTCTGGGCCAGGCATCTTTCACGGTAGGTCAGAGAGACATTTTATTCATAGCAATTTATTTATGTCATAAATCCTTCTTCCCTTTGTGTTCCTCAAAGAGATTAAAAATTAAGGGCATCACCTCTGCCATCAAAACCTAGACCCCTGAGGCCAAGGAATGGTTTCACTATTTCTGCGCGTTTCCTTACCCATCTATTCTTTGATATCTGATCTTTCGAGTGCATCGACTGTCTTTACCTTTTTAATTTGTATGTGCTGCAGCCTTAGTCTGTGGCTACAAATAATGATACCCTTCTCCTGTTTACCTGGTACTTATTAACAGACAATGTGTGCACAGTAAGGAAAGAGAAAAGTAGAATGGACTCAGTAATAACAGCTGAAAGGCAACAACATGCATAAAGTCTTAATAAATTTTGCTATTATTTCTCAGAGGATACCAGAGTCTGGTGCACTCCTTACTATGCCAGCTCTTGGAAGCAGGGGATTTTGGAAGTGTCGGGATTTTTTTTTTAAGGGATCTGTTTATTTTTGTTCAGTTTACTTATTTATTAATTTATGTAACAATTTAATTTTTTTGCTGGCAAAGCTGCATACCAATTTGTTTCTTAAAGACTTAAAACCAGAAGGTAAATAAAAATCAAACTGGATCCTTTTTATTAAAATCTCGAGTGTGTTTTAACCTGCTGTAGAATTTTAGGGAGAGAGGGAAGCTTTTCTTGATGATTCTCAGATGTGCTGGACTCCTTGGAATGAGGGACAGCAGGTTCACATCATCATCAGAAGAGGATATTTATAAATTGTGTCCTTTCCCTGCATTTATGTTTATGAGATTTTAAGAAATGGATACAGTTCCTAGCAAAACACTTGTTTCTGCAGCTACTGACCTAGACTGTCAGATTCTTCTGAATGAATTTGAGTTCCCTTCCATCACAGCACTCTCATGCCTGAAAGGACAATGTGAAAAGTACAGAGAGAAAGCAACAACATGCTAAATGCCACATATTTAGCTCCTTGTGAGTGGTGATTATCCCTGCATGTCATCCTCCTTGTGTCATACTGCCCGAGCCATGTTGGGCTGGTGAAGGGTGTGTAGCCCCACTTTCTCCCTTCTTGTCACACGTCTGTGCTTGTTTCAGACCACTGATCTTCCAAATCTTATGCAAGTTGAGGGTGTAAGGAGAAAATGCCAGGCCACCTAATATGGGGGCTTTCCATACCCTTTGTTTCCCTTCAAGGCCAAGAAGGGTGAGAATTACCCTATTTATCCTTTGGGACTTGCTGAACAGCCAGCTGTAGAGGGTTTCAGATCGGGGCCATGCTATTCGCAGTCGATCTCAGATTTATACTGGCTCATCCTATCTTAAAACAGGCTTTTCTTCCTTCTCCACTTGCTTTTCCATTGCTGTTCAGATAAGGGTTAAGTGCTTCCCTGCCTACCAGGCTGTATTTGCCCTGCTACTCATATGTTTTCACACATCCCACAATCGTTCCCTCTCTTTTACTCCCAGGCTGGGATAGGCCTGTGGGAGAGGAAGTGGGAATTGTGTCCTCCTTCCTGGTCCCCTGGCCTTGCTTCCCACTGGTCCCAGCTGATTGTAACCAGCGGTCTTCACTCCCTTAAATCTGGCACGAGAGGTTAGAGACAGGCTCTGTGCTGAGAACAGCAGCAGCAGCATGGGGCCACCTTTGTGTCCCATCTCTTTCCCTCCCTTCCCTGGTGATCCAGATCTATATCTATTTGCCTCTGTGCTCCCAGTCTTTTCTGATCTATCTTTCTGTCACAAATGCACTCTCCTATGATATAGCTGCTGTCTGGATAGCAGTTGTTTTTGTCTAAGCCTACAAAGCCAGCAAGCTCAAGTGAAAGGGTTGCTTTTTCCATTGTAACTTTTAGTGACTCTTGAGTTGTTTTGGCCCCTCAGCTTCCAGAGGGTCTTTTGTGGCAGTGGACAGAGATTCCTGGGAAGCCTGTCCATGCTCCCGCTCTCATGCTCCAGCTGTACAAAGAGCCGTGCCTAGATGCAGCAGTGCCCCGGGAGCAGCAGTGTCTGCTGTCAGGGAGTCCCACACCCTCCCCACCAGGGCACCATTCCCAGGGGCCTGGCACATAGAGATGACCCAAAGGGAAAAGCCACTGGGAAACCATCTTTCCTTGTTCTGCTGCCATCTGCTTGGGCAGGTGATTGACAGCCAAAGGGTGAGGGGCCAGGATCTAATTGTCTGAGGCCCTTGCTCAAACATGGCTGGAGAAGGAGAGGGTCCCAACAGGCAAGGGAAGAATAGGAATCTTTGTGAGGCCTGACATAGTAAATGCTAATTTTGTGAAGATTCAGACTTGATGAGGTCGGTTTTTAACGACTTGGGATGCTTCAGTCTTTTCCTCTTTCCTTTATCTCTAAAGGCTCCTCTTCCTTCTTTATTTCTGCTTCATCAACAAACATTGTTTCAGTCAGGCTTGAATCCCATTTCAATGGCTTAGCTAAAGAAAAGACATCCCATCCTCCTAAACAAGACTCTTTTAGGGCCTACTATTTTTTTCTTTTCTGTCTCCTTGTCTCACACACTGTAAAGAATGTTTCAGTATTCTCAGAGGAATGGGAGTATTTGCATATTAATTTAATTGTGTGTGTTCATGCAAAACTACTCAACTCACAGCAAACTAGCCACAGTTATTAAAATTAATTTGCAAAGGAAGGGAGCTATTGTTTTTCAAGACAGGAGTTGTCGAAGCTTAATGTTTTTCTGTGTGCTAAAAACACCTTCCTAGTTGCTTCCTGCCTTTATAGCCACTAGAGCACAGCTGGAGAAACATAACAAAGTTCTTTGGAGAAAGTGGTATGTAGAGGAATCTATACAGAGGCAAGAGCTGAGAGAAAATCCCAGTGTTTTTCAGTTTCTCAGTTGATCCCAGAGCAGGATCTCCCCTCTATCAGACATCTCTTCTACTTGCTGAAAGGAGCAAAATAGCCCCTACTGGCTTTGACATTAGAGATCAACCCAGCTCAACTCAAGCAGCCTCTCAAAAGAAACCTGTGTAAAGCTTGGGGTTGGTGTGTTTGTAAGCCCAAGCACAGTCTGTGTGTGTATATATACAAGAAAGACAGTGGAACTCATCATCCACAGAAGGAATTGCCAGGCTAGGGCTGGAAAGCCAGCTCGTGCAGCATTTTGTGATCTGCAGCAAGAAAATTTTGTCAAGACATCATGGTGCTTTTTATTGGAAATACACTGTTAGACAGGAGGAACCTTGCATTGTCTCTGTATGTACTGGATTATACACACTCCCTTTTGGTTTTACTTTCCCTTTTTTATGCTTTTCAAGATGTAAAGTGTACATATTTTTAAGGTGTGTGATGATCAGCTAGAAGTCAATGTATGTTGTTATTCAATATGAACAAGACTAAATCCTAAATGTTTTCCCATGTTTATACTTGTTGGCACTTTATAATTATAAATAATATTGCAGACTTGGCTACCAGCAGACAGATGAGCACATAAAGCAGCAGAAGGTTTTCTGGAAATTTTGACAGTTTCATACATAATCCATGGATGTGACATGACCCATGTCTGGTCTTAAAATGTACTATCAGAACTATCACTGGCACAATATCTAAAGTAATTTAGCTTCAGACCATGCACAGAAGCATAATACGTAGGTGATTTTGCCACATTGCTTTTGCAATATTTGCTCCTGTGTCACTGATAATAAAACTGTCAGAATGACCTTGGGGAGGTAATAACTGCTCATTGATTTGGATGCAAAGCTTCCATGGTGTTTTTCCCACTGTGTGGTATTAGTTAAAGGAAAAAAAATACCAAAACAAATCTTGCTTCCACAATCTCCTTTAGAAGACATAGACGTAGGGTTTATAGAGATATTATAGTATGTTTATTAACTGCACAGACCGCTAGAACCTCCCAGAGACCTTGAATTTTCTGGTCCTGGGAGAGGGGAACTGAAAAGCTGCATACACAGAAAATTCTGGTTTCTGTAGTAGTCAGCCTGACAAAAAGCAGGGTGCTGGGCCAGTTTTGATGGAAATTTGTTTACTAGGGTGAGTTAATGAAAACTGTCTTTTCAACCAATTACTTTGGTTTTGGTAAATATCCAGATCCTTTTTGTTGTGTCTGTCTTCCTCTTGAGAGTTAATTTCAGCTGCAAGCTCTGGATGTTTAAAGATAAACGTCCTTAAGTTGTTTGTTGCTCAATATTTTGGAAAATCTATTTACCAATTTATAAATATTAACACTGAGTTAAAAGGGAGATGCAGAACTGCTGGCTTGGACAGTCAGAGCATGCATGGCTTGTCCCCAGTCTGGTACACATCATGTCTCTGTTTCTGTCTCTCATGTCTCTGACAGGCTGGGAAATCTGGTGGAGAATCCCAAACAGCGCTGATGCTTAAGGAAGTTGTCTCAGAAGTTCTAAACTAGAAGTTTTGATTTCATGCACCATTCCATAGGGTGCCACAGTATAGTTTGTATTCTCTGTAGTATCACTTTTTTTTGGTGGAGAATAAAGTTTTGATCACCTAGGCTGGAAGGACTTGGAGGTTTTAAGGGGAAAGGATGGGCAGTAGGGGTAACTGTGATCAGAAGCAACTCTGCTGTGGAACGAGAGCAGACTGAGAGCCCTTGCTGAGGGAAAGACTCATCATGATGCTATTAGTTCTAATCACTTGATTATGAATTATAAGCATCATTTCAACAATTTAGCGTACAGATCAGGATTCTTTGGTTAACTGAGAAAGTACATTTTGAGCCACACTATTCATGCTTGTGGCTGCTTTATGTTTAGATACTGCCGCACTATTTTGAAATTGCACATTCAACAAATATTTCTTTCCAAGTGACAAGTTTAAGTTCTGCTTTCCCATTCCTGTTACTACAGATATTATATGAGGAGAATTCTTTTCAGTGAAGTGTGTTCATCTCTACAAGGAAAGAGGAATGTATGTTTTTTAATTGATTTGCAAAAGACAGTGGCTTATATTAATTGCTTGGGGGAATTTCATCTGAAATTTAGCATGCAAAAGGGCACATGACTCTAGGAACATGTAGAAAATACTATTTTATATGTACTGACCATACAGGCTTTTTAACCTCTCACATAAAGTGATGCAAAATATAACTGTTTCTGGTTTCCAGTTTGCTGCAAACTGCACTCGAGAGTCAGAGTTGGGTTAATTAATTTGAATTAATTACAGAGATCCTTTCCATCGATTTTAGTGGACTGTGGATCATGCTGGTATATAATACAAATTGCTACTTCTTAATTAACACCTCTACTCTTATCTGATCTCTTCAAGTTACTCACCAGGTGTGCAGGAGAACAGGGACTGAAACCTTGGTCTTGTGTATCAGTGAATGTCATCAAGTGTAGGTTATCCAGCTGGTTGTCCTCCAGCCAAATTAGTGCCTGGGGTGGAGTTTTTTATGCTAGTGAAAGACAGCAAGAGAAATAGAAAAATAAACTTACTCTATTGAAGGAGGTACCTGCCACTCTTCAGACAGACTTCTGATGCAGGATCTTGATTCAGAATGTTACCTTTGTCAGGGCAAGTCTGCTACCAGCTTCCAGCAAGTTTTCTTTTCTGCTAATTTTTAGAAACCTGTAAGGTTTTATGTTTGCCCGATTAGAATTTAGAAATCCAGAATAATGGTGAGCAGGGCTAAGTGCTGTTCCAGGGAGTGCCTGATAGGATTTGAATGAGGAGAGGTGGTCATCTTCCACTGTGATGCAAAGGATACCTGATTCAGAGGTAGAGAATCTCAGAAGTCTTTTGGAGGTGAAATTGAAGATACAGAAGACATTAACTATGCAAACTTGGTACTGTCTTCACAAGGATGCTTTTTGCTCTGATAAATTCTTTGTTCATTTTACCAGACCAGAAATATATTGCACGCAAAAGGGCAATAAAATATGGCTATGACATCATACCCCAGCTATTGCCAATGCTATCCATGCCAATGAGGCTACAGACTGAAATGTCTGAAGTCCAGTGGTTTCCAGAACAAACTTTTTCTGGAATTACTAAGAAATTTTGGATGCTAAGTGTGCCATTTTTAGAGCTGTCCCCAGGTTAGAGCTTTACAGACATCTTGGGGAACTCTAAGATTCCTAAACTCCAGGTTCCTGGGGAGTTTATTGCTTGTCCACCTGTCATTGCATTTTCAAGTGGCAGTTGGGCTAAGATGGCACACTTGCAATTTAATTATTTCGATTTTGAAGCACCTATTTACCAAATTCAATTTTAAAATTGGTAGTTAAGTTCCTAAGCTGCATGGACATGCTGAAAAATACTGCCATTGACATGTCATGGTGTCAGCACACAACTGGCAAAATTCTCTTTAAAATGTAGGCATATGTACTGCAGGCTACTCACTTTCTTATGTCATGGGAGAGAGCTAAACTCCCCAAGTTAATGCACAGTAGGCACAATAGCAAAGATGCTTGCTTGCAGGAAAAAAAATCTTAAAAAGTAGATTTAGCCTGCTTTGCAATAAAGCACAGTAAATTACTAAAGCCATTTACCTGTGTACTTTTGCATCCATTCTCTTAAAACAAATAATGCATTATTGATAACCTCACTTCAGAGAAAAAATTGATGTCATGCTCTTTTGTCAATTTTGTTTTTAATTAATGGTGGGTTTGAGAATGATGTTTTATAAACTGCTGCATGGTTTCAAAGCCATTTTTTAGTGCATTGTTTCTCCATGATCTAAGAGTCACAGAGTGAAATGATCTGTAAGACATCAGACTGGGTGATCACAGGAGTTTTGTCCAGCCCTGAAATTATCTTTGTGGGGTTAAATTATGCATCTTTTTTCAGAGATAGCATTATGGAGTCACAGCATCCCCCAAGTAAATTGCCATCCTGAGCAGCACAGTAGTGTAGCCCAGCAGAGGAGCTGACCAGTGGGTTATCACGCTGGCAGAGACCACATTTGTTTCATGTGCCAGTTTTGTGCACAGCGGTATCACTTATGTACCTCTTAGTTTCATGCTGGGAATAAGAGAATCAAAGGGTAGGATGATAATTGAAGGAGGAACAATGGCATTTCTAATGAGAATACAAATCCTGTTATGCTCTAACTGGGCTAACTGGGCTGGGTCACCATTTATCCAAATACACAGACTCCCAGGAACTGTCAAATTGGATCAAACCCAAAACCCAGCTGGTTTTCAGCAGTGGGCAGAATCAGAAATACCAGTGGAAGGGTTAAGACCTGTGCTGTAAACAGATAACAGTGATGATTACGTACTCCCATGATCATCTATAGTAAGTCTTCTGCTGAGCTGTAATTGAACAATTCATATCCTGGAGCACAACACTGGGTAATTGTTTCAAAGTGTTTTCTGATGTTGATGGTAGAGTTGGATAGTCTTGGTATGCAAATAAATGAGGAATCACATGAAGAAGACTTAACATGATGCACATTAATACAATTCCATTGACCAAGCAGGTTGCTATGCAAGAGTAGGGTGCCTGGAGTAAATAAAGTGGGAGGGCAAAGAGGGGGCACCAAGTATTGTGTATTCACAGGAACTGCTCCTAAAGAGCATAATTTCAAGTAGAAAATGCTCAGTATTGCTGCTTTTCTAGTGACAATGAATAGGTATTGTTGGAAGAGACTATATAGAAGATTTCTGTCTTAGTTTGAAAAGACAGGTATCTGCTAGAAGGGACAAGAGCCCCCCTTTTAAAGGAGAGTATAAACCCCCTTTTTTTCCCTTCTTCCCTTTACTGTGATTTCCGAAATTAAAGAGCTCTCAGGCAGAGATATGGGGGTAGGAATAACAGTCCTTTACTGATATATATATAAAGAGAAACAGAAACACAACAATAACGGCAAGATCAACAGCAACAGAGCAGGAAGCCCCGTAAACAGTAAACAGTTCTGGTTGTGGACCCCTTCCTTTGTGGTGTGGTTACCCCTCTGATGTTCCAGCGAGCACGGAAGAGAGGCGGTGGACTCCACGTGGCTGGAGGGGCGCTGCGGGGAATGGCGTCTGTGTCCCAAAGGGGAAAGGGCAGAGGGGAGAAGCCGCTCACAGGTCCCGGCACAGGGGTCAGTCCTGATGCTCCAAAAAGACGTGTTGAAGTCGGTAGGAGATGCGAGAGAGGGTCTGAGCAGGGAGGTTTCCGGTTCCCAGAGTCAGGGAAGGCAGCTCCCACCTCAGCGTGGCAGAGCCGAGAGAGAGACGAACCTCCTCCTCCCAGGTGGACGAGCGAGCGAGCGGTGCACAAGCGAGCGGGCCGAGCGGTGCACAGGCGAGCGGCAGCAGAGCACCAGCCTCACCTCAGCTCTTCTTTTCCGGTGTTGCCCCTCTCCTCCCCCCCCCCTTCGAGAGAAAACTGTTAACTGAGCTCATGGGTGTAGACCCAAATACTCAGCACAACAATGGGAAAAATTCCACAGAAAGAAAAGGGACAATTCAACCCCCAACAATTTCCTGTGTATGTATGTACAGGGATATGGGCATGCCTTGTACTACAGATGTTGGATACTGTCTTATAGCTTCAGTGAGCATATGCCTTTGATAGTGTTTATTCACAAGCTCTTTCATATCACAGTGAAAAGGAAATGGTTTAACTGCTCAAAATACTATGCTAGTGATTTGAAAGCCAAGAAAATGCTGCCTGGTGAGCGGATTCATTTTCTGCTTTGGAAAAGGACTAATTTCTTGGAAGAGCAGGGATTAAGTCAGCTCTTCAAGTTTTGAATTGATTATATCCACACACCAGAGGCACAAGGTGGGAAGGGTAGGAGACAAAAATGCTTTTTCTCTCCAAACAAAGCTGAATGCTAAAAAAAAAAAATGTAGACGTGTTCTAAGGAAAATTTTCACCAAATAAGTTTGGAAGCATGTGATACGATTAAGAAAAAAACAAAATTCCTCTGTAAAAAGAGTTTATCACTGTAATGACTTTTAGACAAGTATAACTTAGTCAATTAGTCTTGATGTGAAGTTGGGATAAGAAGTATTTATCTTAAGTGCCATAAACTTGCATGTGGAGAAGAGAGAGTCATGCAATTGGAAATTTCCAGCACTTTTCTAATGCAATATTGGTAAGAACAACATAAGGAAATTCACAGCTCTGATAATTCCCCCATGCAGAAAATGCACACTTGACTCATATATCTTATTTTACATTGTCTGAAAGAAAGCAACACATTCATCTTGATAGTATTAAAAATGTGGGATCTCTTGAAATGGCAGAAGCACCTATAGATTGATCTAATACTGTTATTGTAACTGAAAAGACAAAGTAATATCATATGTGGAAGTATGTGTTTTCATAAGGCCATAAAATGTTAAAAAAACAAGACTATTTAAAACTTGAAGAAATAACAGCCAAGGAGAGAGGGAAAACTGCTCTGTATGATATTGAGTTCAGGACATACATTTTAGCAGTGTCGTCATACGTGATTCAATTGCTAAACGAGTAAATGTTAATATAATATTAGGAAATTATAATGATGAATATAGCTGGATACCCTTTGGTATTAACTCAGTTCCCACAGCATTTAAAATTCTGATTGCACAGTTCTTTGTAGGATTGCTGGGTTGGAAAGCTGTAGTGAGGAGTGTTGTAATTTGTCTGGTGCTAGGATTACTGAAAAGTCAGCCACTTTTGACTTTTGATGGTAAATAATTTTTTTTGTTCCCTTCTTTAAATAAATAATATATTTTAGGGAAAGAGTGGTTTGTTGTTGTTTTTTGGTTTTTTTTTGTTTTTTTTTTTTCCCAGAAATCTTGGCAGGGAGAGATGTTGTGTTTTTGGTTTTTGTTGACAGTTGGTTTTTTTGTTTTTTTGTTTTGGGTGTGTGTGTGCCTTTTTTAATGATGCTGCTTTCTGGAAGCTGCAGCTCTGAAGTTTCAGTCTCATTCTTTATAATGTAAACTGGTCTCAAGAAGCCAGGCTGTGTTTACTGTGCTGCACCATCCTCAGATCTTACATTGCAATGGGTTTTTCCCCCTCAGAGACAGAGCTAACCAGATCCATGGGGGAGAATCAGTATGTGAGAAACACAAACTGCACCTCTCAAACTACTGTTTCTAACTGGACAACTTTCAGTTTTAGAGACAATTTTTCTAAGAATAAATTTACTTTGCATACCCCTAATAATTTTCTCAAAGATAAATAAAACACTTTTTCATTTATAAATAATCCTTTATTTTAAAGAAACTGCTGTAAAGCATTGGGTGTCTTAGGCCAGTGACAGAAAAGATAAAAATTGTAAGTAGTTTGGTGAATATGAGTAGCCAAAACTTAAGTCAACTGAATTTTTTAGGTTACTGAGAAATAACAGATACAGAAGATACTGGGGTTGCAAGAAAAGTGTTAGGTTTGCTGTGCAAAAAGACAGCAGAAATAGCTCCAGTGCCTCAGTGCCCCATATATATTATGCCTTATTAAGATAAAATTTAAAGCATAGGATTTAAAGCAGGATTTTAAAGCACATCTGCTAGCGATGTAAAATTTCAGACAATGAAAGAGGTATCTGGTAGCTTGAGTGCAATTCTTTATCCTTGAGCTAGTGTTAGAGATTTCCATCTGCAGATATTGAAATTCTCTTTGTGAACTATTTATTGTGGTTACAAAGCATATGTTTCTCTCCTAACCAATAACTTTCTGTGAGTGGTTTTGGTGGGTGGGGGGGAATTCTCTTTGTTCTTGATTGTTTATATTTGCCTTATTTTCACATGGTTTTTCATTTCCATGCTGTTTCTCTCAAACCATAATCTTTACATCTTTCCTGCCTATTACTGCCACATACAAATTTACTGTGTTATGTCAGTATTTTTTATTTACATATTACAGAGTGAATCAGCTGTGAAATAGAAATTTTGTCCACCCTCAGCCTTTTGGGATTCTTTGAGAACTTGTGATTTCACTGTTAATGTCAGGGGGGTTGTACCTTAACATTCAGCATTGGTTTGACAGAAAGTGATACTATGATGAGAACAGGGTGGCTATGATGCAGAACAGCTCTCTCTTCTGATAGTGTAAATGGCCACTGGAGTCACAGCTGCCTTAATTAGGCTGATATGTGTGGTTCAGAGGGCTGGCAAATGCTCCCACGATCCTTTTCTCAGCAGTTACTTCAGGCAAAATGAAGGTGCATCTCAGCTTCATATTGTTCTGATAAAACACAAACCTGAGATTTTTAGAAGCCAGTAGGGGATTGGAGTGCCTTTCTTCTTAGGCACCTCTCTAAATGCATCAATGGAAGGAGGGCTTGAAATTTGGAAGGAGAGACTGAAAAAAAAATTGTGACATTTTTTTAAATTAAGTCTTTGCTCTCCATTTATTGCTCCCTGTACATAGAGATTTTCTGCTCTTACCCTTAAAGAACCTTTCATTAGCTCTCTTTCTGTATGCTTTTCAAGAATACACAGCAGAGAAAGAGCAGCCAAGGTGTAGGCATCACAGATAGGTCAAATGTCAAGATATGCTCCTCTGGGAAAACATTTATTTGAGTAAAAGGCTCAGGTGATCAGAATTCCTCCATGCCATTCCTTTAAGATATCTCTGTTCTATGCCTCTTGCAGGACACCGTCCAACAGTCCCACTGGTTTTCCCTTGCAATTTATTTCTTTCACCAGTCTGTGGTCTGTCCAGTGTAGGCACTCAGTTGTTTCCTGCCCACCCTGGCTGCATGTATGCTGTCTGAATGTGTTACCTGCCAGCAGGTCAGATGCTGAAACACCGTTGTTCAAGATAACTCCTCACTGGGGTCTCTGATAGGTCCTCACCACCACCATGACAATGAGACTGAGACAGGGTGCAGATAAGTTTTTTCCTGTACTGACTCCACCTGCAAGGCTCTACCTGCTGTGTCCCCCAGGACAAAGGCACATGGGTAAACTTATCTGTGACAGACACTCAACAGAAAGGCTTTTTGTCAGTCTCTTTCACATGCTCTTGCCTGCTATGGCACATGTTCTCACTTTTTGTCCTAAGCATCCTTCTTCTGTACTGTGTTGTTTTGGAGACAAGGGGTTGTTCAGCTATTTGATAAACTTCAGCATTTGTTTTAAACCCATTTCACTTAATGCCTAGGGTTTTTTTCCCCTGAGACACTGGTTTTCAAGGGCATTTAGGCATTTGTCTGTATTGCTGGTTGTTTTTCTCTAACTTTTAGTGGAGCTAAAGTGACTGTGATTCGCTCTCTCTTCCTTCTGTTTCCACTGATCCCTTCTCAATCCTAATGCTTTTGCTTTCCTATAGAGAAGTGATAAATGGCCCAGAGTGGAGTTTGATGAGGTAAGATGTTACTGTTGGCTGTAAATCTTTCCTGCTTGTTGGTTCAGCAGCAGTCTCTGGCCTTGGACTTTTATGGGTCTCTCAGTGGAGGAGGGAGTGGTATCACTGTCAGCACACCAGAGTGATTTGCAGGAGGGTTTTATTGGAAAGCCTCATGCACCTGGAGAAACTCCCTCAAGCCCCAGTAACAGAAAGAAATCTTCTAACCAGCAATCTGTTCCTGTAGATAGAGCTCTCCCGCTTACACAGCACAGGCCTGCCTGCTCCTCGTGAGGCAAAAAGTCAAGCAGTGCCTCAGGATTAAATGATCTCACCACAGACAGCTGAGATTATAGATATAGGTGTACAGAGATACTTTCCGGGATAACAACTGTAGCCATTTCTGAATCAGTAATGTGTTCACTTTGATTGACATCCAAGCACAAGCAAGGTGTGAATATGCTGCTTTTTTTTTTTTTTTTT